>SNQJ01S0222731.1:2123-14926 GCA_010110895.2 Picea sitchensis
CGACGGGGTAGGTGCTTTTGTCTCCAAGCTCCACTTTGTACGATGTCTTTCTCTCATTTAGATCTGAGAGTCTAGCTTGATCTCCCACCATGTGCCTAGAATCTCCACTGTCTATTATCCACATATTGTCTTCAATTGTCCCGATGATTGTTGAGTAATGTAATAGACTGATTGTTTCACACATGTCTTCGGTTGACTGATAACTGGTCATGCCTTGATCCAAAACTTCAACTTCATCATTTCTTTCTTCTAAGAAAGTCAATAGGTGCGTTGAGTTAGGGCACATCTGAATATATTCTCCTTGAGTAAGATGCTCCATCACAAGGTGTCGGATCTGAGAATTAGGGTTTCTGCAACTGCTACTACTAGTGACCCTATCTGCAGTTCTTTGGAAGCTGCTCCTGCTAGTAACCCTAGTGGCAGTTCCTTAATGAGCTCAATACCTAGAGGTTATGTTTACTTCCATCATTTTAGGCTGACTGAAGGGGTGTGGGCCCATAACCTGTTAGAATATAGAGGATTGTGCTCATTTAACCATTGACGATACCCTCGTCACCCAACCACAAGCTGAAGCCACCCTCCGAGCACCTTGACCTTGACCGAGAAGAGAATCCTAGTAGAAATAAATAGCCAAGCGAGGCTAAATGCACCAAGCAAGAGAATAGAAACTGAACTGAACAGATGATCCCACCCAGAAACTAGCGCACCACTTTCCCATCTTTCCCAGAAAACTTGCGCACCAAACTGTTGACGCCTGCAACTGCCTGCGCAGATTTATCTCTCACTGCAACTGCTGAGATGTGAAATAATGAAATTGGTGCCCTGTATTTATAGTGGATTGGCCAGTCTAACTAGGGTCAACTTCTCCTTTTGGGCATCAATAAATTTAATTTAAATATATTTGTTCAGCCGACAACTTATCTAGGGTTTCCTTCAATTCTTTGCTTCCTTCCAGAGGATTCTAGTCTCGTCATAGGTCACACTAGAGGTTCATACCTACTGAAGCTACCATAATATTAACATGATGCCCAGTTGGAAGTAACTCGGTTTCTTGGTTTCGAACCGTGCCGACATGAAAGTCTTAATATTTTCACTTCTGCTAATTTATTAATATAAATACTCCTTTCCCGTCCAATTGATATCTTGCAAATATATGTTTTATTATCCATGGACATATTTGTTTTGTATATTGATGGATTATGCTATCTAATGTGCTAACCTTTTATATTTCCACCATATGCTTTCTTTCTCTTGTTTGTTGAGAACTTGTTGCAGGTATATAGCTTTGGGTCAAAGTGCTCAACGGTGGACATCATCGAACATCTGGACGAGGTAGGTCTATTTCTTACATTTCTTGCACATTGGTTTATATGGCATGTTTTTGGGATAGAGTTGATTTCTACAGTCATTTCCATCTGTTGTGGTTCACCCTAGCCATAGAGAGATTTTCCTCATAACAAAATTGGCGACTCCACTAGGAATGAATCTTATTTCTTAGGGTTTGAAGTACTTTTATCCTTACATTTCTCTCGTTTCTATTGTGGTTCTTGTCGTATCATTGCTTGACAGCTCCTGTTCACTCTGGGTCCGAGTTTAAATCTTTTCTCCCTTGCCTAGCCTTGTTTCAAAGCATATATGTGCCATTTTCCCTTGACAGTCGCATACACACACAGGATATCTCACTGCAAGCTATGTATATATGCTCTGTTTGCTTGAATAGTCGCATACACCTCTTTTCCTTGCCTGTTTTCTTGGTTTTGTGTTTGTTGGGTGTGATTTGATGCTTTTTGAGCCTTCTTGGGTCTCTGTAGTGCCTATTGAGTGCCTGTGGGATCATAGGAAACCCTCTTTTGGTTGAATTTTTGGGAAAAGTCTTTCTCTTCATCTTTTCATTTTTATTGTCCTTGTACACTGGGCTGGGTGTTTTGTTGCTTGATATCATGCTTGAGTTATCTCTTTTTTATACATAGTAGGGTTATATATCAAGTTACTTTTTAGTCCATGCATTTTTTAGTTTCGATATATTGAAAATACAAATAAATAGTCATTTTTCATTGCTTGGTATTTTTTGTCTTTTGAGTCTTTACTATTAGCTTAGTGCATATAGTGAAAGATTGCATTTTTACTTCTGAATTGCAGAGTTGAATTTGAAAATTACATTGTTTTTAGAGGCATATCATTCATTAAAACTTAAAGTTAGGACTTTGCAATATATTCATATTTACTTTTCTTGCAGAGTCATAATACCATGAGTTTCATCACCATACATTTTTGAGTAATCATGGCCATTAAAATCAATGCTATAATTTAAAATTTATTAGTAACGATTTTGTTTTCTAGGGTGCACAAACTAGCCTAGTATTTGGTGCCTTGGAATAGGATTTTGTGAGTAAAATTATCCAAAGAAATTAAATCAACATATGTGTCTAAGTCAGGGAGTGGAGAAATCCATTGTATAATTGGTAAGATCAGGAGGCTCCGCTCACACCATAGTTAATCACAAGGTCCCGTGAATTCAGTTGAAGGGATATCCCCCTGATACCTTCCTAGATTCAGAGATATTTATGGGGATCTATTCATATCTGTGGATCTTGTTAGTCCCCTTACCTCCATGAGAGGCAGTTCTTTCAAGGTTTTGGGATTTTCTAACCTACCCATACGGTGGACCTGACTTACGACTGCTCACCTATGCATCGATTATACAGTGGTTTATTAGTTTCTTGACTTAGTTGACTCATAGGTTAAGGTTACTTGCATGTGTTATTCTGCAGGTACCCTGAGTCAGATAAGGGTCAGACAACACACAACCTTTATGGAGGATTACCTCTCTGGGAAAATATGACAGATTGGTTGTTAATCGCATGAGGGCCCTTATAACTGATTTTGTTACCTCTGATCTTTAGCAGGGAGTCTTCGACCCCTCTTGGGTGAGACATACCTTCTCTAGGGAGGGAGGCCACTCAGCCACTTTACCCCGTTTGCATACATATTAGTCGTTTGAATTTTTTTGTGCTCTTTTATTACTAGCTTTCCTTACGATCTATTTTTTATATTTAGAGTCTTAAGTCATCATGGAGTTGGACCAGCCTCCCCGTCGGTCTCGTCGCTTGTTACAGTTACCACCGGATTTTGCAGCCTTGCCTTCTAAAAGGAATAGAGTTATTATACGTGGTACACACACGTCCCCCATTCAGACTTGTGATTCTACAAGGATGAGTATTAAACCTGGTCTTCATAATTCTGGGAGCCCTTCGACTCCCATACCCACTATAGTTAATGGCACCCCTTCGACTCCTACAACCTCTATGGTCATAGTGTCAGAGCTACCTATCATTACTATGGCCCGACCTGTATTTAATGCTCAAGCTATCGCCTCGAACCCCTTTGGGTCTCTTGGCCACTCACCGAGATACAAAGTTCAATCCATGCCTATGGCTTCTAGTCCCTTTTCTTATGGTATGGCCAACTTCACTTCGTAGTTTTTGAACTCCAACCAAGATGTTGGCCCTAACTCTAGTATTGGGCTTGGGGGAAGTACACCTCCCTACACTCCTTTTTTATTTAGTGGATCTAAAATCCCTCAAATGACTCATAATATGGGAGGTATCCCTGCTTTTAACCTTGGGTCCAATCCTCCTACTTTTGGGTGGAATAGTCAACTTGGAAAATAAGCTTCGGCTCAAGTTTTGTCGTACAATCCTACCTCCTCAGCGTATATTCAAACCAAAACTTTCAGAATGACAAATCCACCCCTATCCTCTGGATTCCAACCCAAAGGAGGTCAATTTCACACTTTGGGAAACCCCTAACCTAGATCTAATGCAACTGGGGAAATTTCTATAACCCTTAACATAACATCCTAGCTGGAATGATGCCCAACCAACCTTATATGAATCATCCCAGAGGAGGGCCTTATAATGCCAGACAGGGCCATGGTGTCTACCAGAACCTTGGATGGCCTACAAATCTGCAAGCGTAATCTTTCCTGGGAGGTTGGGGCCAGATGTCGCAACCCTGTCTCCCTTTTCTAGCCATGCTTAATCTGCCATATTTGGCTAAGTTAATGAATGACCTTGTGAGTCATGATCCTACATGCCCCCCTGTCCCCACCAAACTTCCTTTGGACATCCTGAAGTTCAAGGGTAATAATGGAGAGGACCCTGGTGATCATGTCGCCATCTTTCACCTTTGGTGCTCATCAAACTCTCTTAATGACGATCCTATTTGTTTGAGATTATTTCAATGCACCCTCATCAGGGTTGATGCAAAATGGTATATTGAGATACCCAAGGGGGCATATGGGACTTTTAGTGAGTTGGTGATGGTATTTCTTAACCACTTCCATTTTCCCATCTGTTATGATGTTGGGTTAGAACTATTGTCTACTTTACACCAGGACACCACCACTCATATCTCATACCATATCCAGGAGTGGAGTAGATAGAAGAGGTTGATTAAGACCCCTATACCCCCGGCCTTTCTTTTATAATAGTTTCTTAAGTATTTTCACGCTCCTATCTCAAAGGATGTTTCTACTTCCAGGGTTACCACTGAAGAAGAAGAAATATTTAGATCCCAACAGTTATATTTGATATATGCTCATTCTGGGATGTTATACCACCTTCTTCCTGACGCACCGCAGTCTACTTACGACCCTAGGAAAAAGATCGGACCTCATGCCAATGGCATTGTAGGTTCCACCAATGTAAATTTCGCAGACTCCATGACTAACCAGTTGAAAGAGTTGTCTTTAAGCCAGTTTGCAGAAGGACCAGCCTCGTCTGTGTCTTCCAACCCCACTCAATCAACAGATGTACACTCTGTGCAATCGTCGACCAACCCAAATGGTAACCAACAACCAGGAGGGAATAAGAAGAAAGGACATAATACCGTAAGGGTAGGAAAATGGTAATAAACCCAAGGAAAATAATAATAATGAGAAGATGGGTTGTAATGTTGGGGAGGGAAAATGATAAATACGTAATGTGAAGTTTCCCTATAAGATTTTCACAGATGATAACGTTACACATTTATGCCCCAAACTTGCAGAAGCTACGAGGCTATTAGCTCAATTTCCCATCGTACTGATGAATCCATTCCCACATAATGAACACTTAGCCTTGAGATCCTCAAACACCGGAAATGTGGCTGGTGGAGGTCAAAACCAGCAGTCGCAATATGATGACCGTTTATGTATCAATATGGTCGATGCGAAAATCGATGTAGCCACTCAATATCGAGACTATAGTTCTAAGAAAACTATTCATGGTCTAGAATCTCCTCCTCCTCCAGATACGACTTTATAGATTGAGAAACTAGAGCCACCGCCTCATATTCCAAAAGGAGTACTCAAGCACTCTACCCATAATCCAAATTCTAGAGCTGCCCAGAACTACTCTATTGTTGAAGACCTGGGTCAAACCCCTTGTACAATGTCGTCTTTGGAGGTACTCTAGATGTGCCCTTCATAGAGGAATGCCTTACTCTCTGCTTTAGGAGCTCTAGAACCCAGTGGCTCAAAGGTTATCAAGTTCGACATCACAGATGTTAATCCTTGATTTCCTCACCATGTGGATTTCCAAATCCATGTGAAGTATTCAAGGTATACCATCANATGTGTGTGATGCCCTTGGTTTGTTGGAAAGCTCTCGGTTCTCCGACCCTTTCCAATTCTTCGAACATGTTGACTTATTTTGACAGTCATTCCTTCTGCCCTCACGATATTCTCCCTGCCTTTTCGGTCCAGTTAGGTGGGAAGATGACAGAGGTGGAAGTAGATGTAGTTGATGCACCTTTTGATTATAACGTATTACTAGGTCACAATTGGACTTATGCTATGATCTTCATCCTGTTTTCTGTCTTCCATACTTTTTTCTTTCCTCGTGATGGGAAGATTATGATGATCGATCAATTATCCTTTGCATGCTCTAGTCCTAATGCATCTCTTGGAAATTTGATCCCTGTGATTCACAATTCTCAGCTGACAACTGAGAATATCAGTGTCAGAATGTCTTCTTCCCTTATGGGTACTTTCAAATTCTTGGCACCGATCCATCACATTTGTGCCATGTCTAGCAGGCTCATCTCGATAGGAAGGTCCATTCCTTTCCACACTTCTTATTTTAGTGACTCGTGGACCCTACCTTCCTCGACTTCATCTTGTGAAGGTCAGTTGCATGCTAGAATGGCCATGCCACTATCAGCGAAAGATATTGCATATCAATATGTTCTCTACTCTTCTGTCGATCCTGATCCTGTTCCCTCACCAACAGACGAGGAGGATCTCATGTCTAGGCCCATGTCAGCCACTTCATTGTCCTTTTCACATGATTTCCTCGATGGGAATTTTCCTTCAAATGAAGCCATCATCAAAGACTTGAATGGTTACGACAAACCCTGGTATGATGTGCATCATCACTCTTATTTTCTCCCAGATATTGAAATAATCGAACAAGACAACTTTCGATCTACTTTGAGTGAGATAGTCGGTCACATCGTAGTTCTACTTGATACACATGAAATTTATGCCGAAGGAAATATGGCAAGAATTTCTCCTACCATCATGATTGACATTTCTCATACCCCTGGTAAGGTCGAAAACGTAAATATCAGTGTAGATTATTCGCTAGAAGAAATCTTTATCTACACCAAGCTCTTCAAGGAATTCTAAGATGTATTTTCTTGGTCCTATGAAGATATGCCATAGATCGGCCCTTGTATTGTCAACATTATAACTTATCCGAAAGCTAAACTTGCTCGAAAACGTCCTAGAGCTGTCAACCCTCGAAATGCCCCTACTATTAGGGCAGAAGTGGAGATGCTACTTAATGATGGCCTTACCCTTGACCAAATGGGTATCCAACCTCGTTCTCATAGATAACAAAAAAGGAACCATCCATGTATGTATGTATTTCCTACACCTAAACAAGGCTTGTCCTAAGGATAACTTTCCCACACCTTTCATCGATCAGATTCTCGACGAGTGTGCAGGAAGCGAAGTATTTTCTTTTATAGATGGATTTTCAGGATATCATCAAATTCTAATCAAACCCGAGGATCAACACAAGAAAAAAATTATTTTTCCTTGAGGTACTTTTTCATACCGCAAAATTCCTTTTGTCCTTAAAAACTTCGGAGCAACCTTTCAGTGTGCCATGAATTTTTCTTTTCACGATATTAAACACATAGTCAAATCTTACCTTGATGATCTTACTGCTCACTCTCGTAAGAGAGCTATATTTCGTTACTATAGAATCCAGTTGAACCCTCACAAGTGCATCTTTTTTGTTAAGTCTGATCGTCTTTTAGGTTTTCTAGTTTCTGGGAATGGGATCATGGTAGATCCACTTAAGGTTGAGGCAATACTTCGATTGCCTCCCCTGCACACGATTAGAAAAATTCAGGGTTTACAGGGGAAAGTTAACTTTGTTCATAGGTTTATAGTGAACTATGACACTATCAGTAAAGGTTTCATGCATATTTTGAAGAAGGAAACCCCTTTTATTTGGGATGAGTGAGCCCAAGAGTCCTTCAATGCTTTGAAGAAATATTTGGTGTTAATGCCTCTACTTAAGCCTCTCGACTACAATAGAGATTAAATTCTTTATATCGTCGCATCTGAGGACACAATTGGTATGGTTCTGGTTCAGGAAGATGATGAGATCCATGAGCACATCATCTACTATCTTAGTCAAACTTTACTCGCTCCTGAACTCAATTATACTCACGTTGAAAAGCTAGTTTTAGTTTTCGTCCACATAGTCCAATGTTTGCATCATTATATATTACTTTGAAAGACTACGGTGGTTGTTTATGTCAATCCATTTCAATATGTCCTTACCTAATGTATCATAGGGGGGAAATATAATAAGTGGATTGTCATTTTACAATAGTTTGATCGCGATTTCGCTTTTGTGAAATCCAAGAAATCCATAGTCTTTGCAGAGTTGGTATCCAGTTTTCCACGATTGGATGAAGATGTTATCCATGTTGATTCATTTGAGGATGAACACATTTTTATTTTCTCATCATCTGACCCCTAGTATGGAGACATAGTTCTCTATATTCAGACCTTGAAGTTCCCTCAACATCTCTCAAGAGATGAACGACAATGTATAAGATACCAAGCTAAGAAATATACTATCATCATTGACACTTTGTATTGTCAAGGAATAGACAATATATTGCATCATTTTTTAAATCACAGAGAAGACAAGTTTGTTCTGAACGATTGCCACAGTGGGGCCTATGGTGGTCATCTATCCAGGCTTGCGACAACCCAAAAAAGTTTGCGAGCTGGTTGTTTCTGGCCTACTATCTTTAAAGATTGTATTGAAGTGGTTAAGAAGTGTCACCCCTTCTAGGTATTCACTTGACAATTGCACTCACATCCAGCCCCTCATCATCTAGTCATTACTATCAATCCCTTCACCAAGTGGGGAGTGAACTTCGTCGATTGCAACCCAAATTTTGTTGAGGGGAATTAGCACATTATCGTGTTCATTGACTACTTTACTATGTGGGTTGAGGCCATGCCTACAGTTAATTCCAATGGAAAGACTACAACCTTCTTCATATTCAACCATATTATCGCCCGGTTTGGTATCCCGAGTGAGATTATCACTGACCATGGCTAACCCACTTCTAACCCACTTTTCTACAAATAGTAAATTCTCCACTTCTAGTTGCAAGTGATTTATTTTTAATTATTTTCTTATTGAAACAACTTAACCTGTGATTAACTCCTAGTCTTACCCATTTGACTAGTCAACTTCTTCTAGGGGATTCTAGAATAATTTGACTTATTTGACCTTCTAGATAACTCATGCGGGTTCTCCAACTTCACAAGGTCATAACTCTCTAACTATGAGGAGTTATGTGATGTTCCAAATATCACCAGAAACAGAATGACATGTACTATCCATCTAGAATAGTCTTACCTGAAAATATACTAACCTAAATACCATTAAAAATCAAACAAATCTTAATTCCCTTAGCCATATTGTTGGGGCTACCAGAATGTTCTAGCGGACTTGCTTCAAGGGTTGAGATTAATGAAAACCAACCCAATTAATAAAAATCTTACTCAAATTGTTGGCCCTTGACCAAGCTTTGAGAGAACAATGGTCATGTTTGACCACTTTTGGGACTTCAATAGGCTAGTCAAAGATGGAACGCCCAAGCGGAGCTGAGATCGCGGGATCTCACCCATTTTGCGGGCTTGTGGACCCAAAAAGGTGTTTACTAGGGTTTATTTAATGGATTAAGGGATGTCGGCCCATGGGTTTACCCATGATTAGGCCTTTTTGTAAATGTATAAATAAGTATTAGCTAAGCAATATAGAAAAAAAGGGGTTTAGTGCATGACTAGTTGGCTTTGTGCAAATAGTATGTCAAGTCTTGCGGAGGTAAGTGCAAGTGCTTTGTAAGTGTTCTGGGCTAGTAAGGAGTTGGCTTTGTTCCTTGATCTAGTTTGGGGAAGGAGGATCTGGTGCGCAGCTCACAGATCTCATGTCCTCTGAGGAGTGGGGCTCTGTGGCTTTGTGCATAGGAGAAGATGAATGTAAGAAGAGTGATGACTAATAAAGAAGAAGAATAAGTTGGTGGATGTAGCCCCACACTGGGGTGAACTACGCATATCATGTGTCTTGATGTGCTCTGTGCAATTTTGTTTATGTGGTTATTTTCTTAGTGCTCTTGTTGTTATGTATAATGAATGCATCTGATGTTGTAGTTTAGTGCTTAATGGTGTGAATGAATGCTAGATCTGAGTTAATGCTATGTACTAAGTGATTGGAAGTATTTCATCTTGATTGTTTCTATGATGATCTATAATAAGGGTTAATCTGCAATGTGAATAAGAATCATAATCTAATGCATATTATTGGCTAAGTGCTCTGTTAAGTTTTGTAATAAAAAATCTGTGTCCCAGCTTGGTTGTAGACACCTAAGTCCTGCAACCCCACTGACTCTACCTCATGTGAGACTTCATCTTCTTCGCAGGTGTTGCCTAAAGGGTCGATAGTTAGGGTTTTATTGGTGCGTTGTTGAAGCATTGAACCCTGGGTCTGCCCCTATGCCAACAAATGGTTTTGTTGCCAGGACCTGAAATTGTGATTGCTAGGAATTGAAGGAAAGAGAAATATTTGTGCGTAGATCTATTGTTGTGGTGCGTAGTATTCTAATTTCTTTGTGAAGATCTATGCTAAGAAAGAAATTGGATCTAAAGAAAAGAGGTAAGATATTAAAGATTTGTGCTCTGGTAAAGGTAAGATAAGTGGAAATTTTTTCTTTGAAAGTATGAATCTTGGTCTGTTTGATAGATTTTGTCCTAGTTTGAAAACTAGGGCATAGTTAAAAAAAAGAGTTGATCTGAATAAATCTGATAGAAATAGAGAAAAATATGTTATTCCTATGCATAGAAAGAATTTTTGGACTAATAAGTGGATGCAGGAACCATAAAAGAATTTTTGCAGATTGCAGATCCAGCACTGTGATCCCAGTGCACAGTACAGGAAAGGTTGGGGATCATTTAAAAGAAATATTGGATTGATATTGTGTTATAATTGCAGAAGGTTGGGACATCTTGCTAAGGAATTCCCTGGTACATGTCCTATTTTTCTTTATTTTCAATTTATTGGTAACGAGGTTGAGGATTGCCCAAGAATGATTGTTAAAGTTGAAAGTATGAACATGAGACAAGAAAAATATAAAGAAGGTCAAGAGAATAAGGATATGTTAAAGAATCATACAGAAAAATAATCAGAGACTATGTTAATGCAGTTAAAATAAGTAATGGGTGATCACAGAGACATCAGCTTACCAGAGATCTTGAAAGAAAAACAACACATAGTCACAAGAATAGAAGACTTCGACATAGACTGTGTATTAGATGAAGAAACACACGTGAATATTATGCCTAAAAGCACTTGGGAAATTTTGGGAAAGCTTGCTATGATACCTTCATTGGGAAGGATAGGCTTGTTTAAAGGAAAAATGATAACCTACTAATATGGAAGATTTACTAATATACCTATGATTGATCATGGAACTTCGACTGAAGAAGAATTTGAGGTTATTAGGTTTGTTGAGAAAAATGCCCCCCTTCCTGCTTTTATTAGGAAAGACTTGGATTGAGAAAAGTCAGATTAGAAGGAAAACAGAGGAGGAAGCTACAAAACAAAAAAAGCAAGAACTAAGGGATCTCATATCTATACGAATAGATCAACTGTTAGAAGAATGAGAAGTTGAGTCAAAGAAGTAGAATGAAAGAGAAGTAGTTGTCAAAGTTGAAAGAGCGTAGGAAGGTTTAAAGGACCTATCCATGAAAGAAGAAACTATGTCCACCCAAGACCTAGTAAGCAAAGAGGTATTATCTTTGAACCCTTTGAAAGAAGATCAACAACGTGAAGTCACTATACTAAGAGGAAATAAGAATGAGAATGGAAAGAGAAATCCAGAGACTCGGATCGCAGGAAAGAAGGCAAGGAAGCTCAGTAAGAAGAAAGCCAAGTTAGAAAAACTACAACAAGTTCTAGAGAAGACTTCGCAGGAGGCAGATCTTGAACCTTGCTGGAATAACAGAACCACACAGAATGAGACTTTTCCACAGCGAAGAGATATGACCATTGGAGGTGACTCGAACATTAGAATAACACCCCAGAACGGCTAGAAAATGCAGTTATGAGAAAATGGACTGTTGAGACCTCACCATAATAGACTTATTCATATTGATTGAGGCATTCTTACTCATTAGAGGAATATGTTACGACACTTGATTATTTAACCCATCGGACATTGCATCAGGACGACTTTTTGTCACCCATGATTATCCGAGCTAACAGAGAATCGATTTCATATCGCGTTGTTCTTGCTAGACTTCACCATCCGCTTGATTACCTCTCTTGTCCATTCTCCTACCCGATTTATTTTGTTACAAGTGTGAATGTCGGGCAAACCAAGCGTGTTAGAGAAGTTTGTGGAGGGGATTCTTGTATACCTCATGGATGAGACAGTCATGTATGTAGGAATACAGGTGTCATTGAATGGAATATTGCAAGCATCCCCCTCGACTGGACGATGTTCTGGTCGCACTGTTGAGAAGTGAAGAAAACACCGCGACGATTTGGCTAACGCGAAGCAGGTCCTATCGGTCTTGTAGGAGTACATACTTCCTTTGGTTGGTGCAGTGAATTGCGACAGTACCTTGTGTGACTTTTAATACACGTTGATCACTGCATACATCCCGAAGGGGATACGCATAGTTGGAACCCAGTTAGGACACATCTTAGCTTTGAAGAACAATGATTTTAACCTCAGAGATAGGAAGAAATATGCGATGCTCACACCACATCAGTATGTGATGAGAAAGACTGGGAAGAAGCCATTCATAGTCTCCCAGTTGTGGATTAAAGAGCTTGCATGATCAATGATCTTGAATGTAATGAAGATCCCTCAATTCAGCCGACATCAGGAGGTTAACGCTTGTGTTAAAATACTACTATCATGTTACCATGGAGGGTATATGTGGCTTGACAGGCGCGTGACTATGGATATGGCACTGATCCACCTCATCATAGGACTGAACATGCAGGGATCGAACACTCAACAGTTCTACCCAGGGAAGACTTCAAATCACTCCCTGACACAATGCATAAAGGAAGACTATGGCGATGTAGAAAAGGGAAAGTGAGGCTACAAGGTAGTTGTTGGGCCTTAGAAATGTCACATTTATATCCTCTTTTTCCTTCACTATTCCTTACATTTCATCATCCCATTAACCTTCCATCATACCATTTCCATAA
>SNQJ01S0222732.1:10677-23724 GCA_010110895.2 Picea sitchensis
TCAGAGTTTCATCTCCCAGGAGACTCAGATGCGAGACCTCTTGTCATCTCACATCGAGAAATCCCGACTTGCGAAACCCCGAAATGAGCTTAGCATATATATATATGAGCTTCGAAGTTTCGGCTCTCGTGAAACTCAGATGTGAGACCTCTTGTCATCGCATATCGCGAAATCGTGACTTGCGAAACCCTGAGATGATAGAGCATGAATAGATTTTGATGTTTCAACATTTTGGCACCTGGGAATCCTAAGGGTCAGTTTCCTTGTATTCGCTAGATGCGAAATCCCGATGTGAGAAACCCCGAAATGAGCCTAGTAGATATATGGGCTTCAGTGTTGCGGCACCCAAGAAACTGAAGGGTATGAACCTTTGTCTTCATACATCATGAAATCCTGGTACGTGAAGTTGCGGTAGGTGAAATCCCGGAGCGGCTTGGTCTGAATAGGATTTTGGGTTTTGGGGTGTCGAAGGACTCGATTCCTTTGCATTTCAAACTCCCGATTTATGAAGTCCCGAAATGTGAAAGGCACCTCTTGACTTATCTTAGGGTCACAACCGATGGACATGTGGAAGTAAATCCTACACTTGGTGTGTGAATTGTACACGACGGATTTTCAACAAAAGAACCCATGAATTGGTTTGGTGAAGGTCCCGATTGGAAGACCTAGCCTACGCCAGAACCTCATAGGAATTCGAGAACTATGTCCCTCGACAATGAAGAAGAAAGAAAAATGTGAAAAATCTTAGCTCCTGTAGTGGGTGTGTTACAATGACATTGAAAAAGGTTGAGCGTAGCTCTCGAAAATGGCCTCCAAATTTCCCTTCCTCAAGGGCTTCCCTGCATAAAAGTGGCTTAGGATTTACAATTCCTCATCATCATGTTGTTTTTGAACCTCCTTATGCTATCAAAAACCTTTGGTTTATATAGGATTTTAGTTGGGGTTCACCTCCCAACTTCCCCACAAGATTTTTCCTAAAAAAAGTGGCTCTAGATCCCCCCAAAATGGCCAAAATCCATTAAAAATAGTATTACAATCATAAAAATCTTTATTATAAAGTTCTAAACCCACTTTTCCAACCAATATTGGGACAAGCCCCCCTTTTTTTGAGCTCTTGGTCACATAGAGGCACCATGTGGCCAAGGGCTAGGTCACACCCTTATCCTCTTCCCTGGCTCTTGGTCTACTGGTGCTAGATCGTATGGTTAGCCCCCTAGTGGCTTTGGGAAGTCGACAAATTGATGTAGTGGGTCAGAGGTCTAGAGCCTTGGTTGACAGGCTAGCCCTTCCGACTGACGCTACCCCCCCATCCTATGACCATATCAATTCAAATACAAAAATGTTGGGAGGTTATAACAAGTTCTACGGTAGCGCGGTCAGTCCGTCGGTTGTTGTTAGTCCGTTGGTCGGAGGATATGTTGGAGGTTCAAACCGTAGAAGGTGTGAAAATTTTGACCTGGCCATTATTGGAGAAATCTGGGGTGCCAAGTGGTGCCATCTGATTGAGCCATGTGTCACCTTATGATTGGATCGTACATTCCAGTCACCAACACAGTCATCTGCTTAGTCAGTGCCACATCATCATCTTGTCATCCTGCATAGTCAAACCTTATGCCACATGTTGACCTATCACAACCCGTACCTACCATGTGTCATGCTGCCACTAGTGCCACATCACATCTGTACAACCACGTGTCGTACCCTGATCCTGCCACATGTCATCATCCGTATGGTGCCACGTGTCAAAATCCATATCATTCCAACTCAGCCTGAAAATGCCTAAATGAGTGACATGTGTCACCTCCTGGTGTTGTCACGTGTCTCTATTGTGTCATCATGATGTCATGTTGATGTCACATGACACATCATGCTGGCGTACTGCTGATGTCAACAGTACGACCTATTGACTGTTGACTTTGAATTTTTTTTGCCTATTTGGGAAATCGATCAGAACACGATAGCTTTCTCATACAGTGTCCATTTTTGGAAAAAAATATATTGTCGAAATCAACACGACAATTCTGACGCAATGTCACTAGTTTCGTCCCATTCCGATAACTTTCATTTTTAGGCCTTCCTTGATCCATTTTGGATCAATATCAATGAAGAATAGTGAATCATGAACCTATACCATATACCATACAATCATCCATATGCAGATATGTACCATATCATCAATGAAGTAGCTCAGAGAACCAATGCATGCCCCTCATGCATATGCCACCATACAACATGAATATGCCTCAACCATATATAATCAACTCAAAGATAAGAACTATAAGAACCATGTCATGTGATGAACCGTATATAAGAGTTCCCCTCACTCTAACAAGCAACCAAGATATACCATATCCAAATACCAAACCAACCATACCAAGTATGCCTCAAGCATACACCATATCTTGACAAGAAGTAATCATCAAAACAAGTATACAACCATACCAATACCTTTGTAGCTGATATGAAACTATGAGATGTTGATTTGTAGATTTCCTTCATATCTTTAGGGACCTAGTACCAACATCTACTCAAACCTTCATTAGCTTTTCACAGATACACAACCTTCTCTTCTATAGTCCACAAATATCCGTACTTTCCTCCACTACAACCTACATACATCTGCGCCTTGCTAACATGAAACCAATAGATACCTCAGAAACTAGGGTTTGGTGCAACACCAAAACTTCTTCCTTCAACCTTCCTTTTCTACCTCAGAAATATGTCATCGCAACCTTAGCAAAAGATCATTGGATCACAAGAAATATAATCAATGAATAAGTGTGTGAGTGTACTTGTGAATAAATCCTTGAGGTGTTTATATATTTTTTCATAGTAACCTCTCTCCTTACTTTAGGGATTTCTTGTTGCAACCACTTTACCCTTTGACTAAGACTTGTAACCAACTAGGGGATTCTTGACCACTTTTCAGAGCTTTCAACTTTACAAGTCCATATCTCCCTAACCGTGAGGAACCATCTGGCGTTCCACATCTCACTAGAAATGACACAACAAGTACTATCCATATATGAGTGTCTTACCTAAATTTACTATGTCCATCATGTCCATATTCCTTATTTAACTTCGAGTAACAAAACCACGCCGCCGGGGCTTCTTCAAGGGTTGACATCAATGACAACCAAACTATCAAAAAATTATTGTTAGAGGGGGTACTTTTATCAATTTAAAGTTGTTGTTAAGAAGGGAAACTTTGGTCAACCTTTCTAACTTAGCCTACCCCTCAAAAAACTTCTTAACTCCTCTTCTACTTTTATCATATGCTTTTGAAGATCTCGGTTGACCTCCGCTATCATTTCATCTTCCTCCCTTTGTCTCCTAAGTTCTTCCTCTAATTTTATTTTCTTTTTGTTTTCTTTCTTTTCACTTCCAATGTTCTTTTAAATGCATCCTCCATCTGTTTCATCAATCTCTCCTGCTCCTCTTTTGTTCCTTTCCTTTCCTCTCCTATTTTATTCTAAATTCATCTTCCTCATATTTTCTTAATCTCTCTTCCTCTTTTATTTTATTCCTTTCCTCTTCATATTTTTCCTTCTATGTTTATTTAAGTTTGTCTAGATCTTCATTTCATCCTCTTAATGTTTCTTGGATTCTTCTTTAATGTTTCCTTTGTTACCTTTCTAAATATTTCTTTCCCTTTCTCCTATATTCATCACACTTTTATTTGGTATCATCAAATATTCTACAGATTCATCACATTTCCTCATTATAGTCTCTTTAAATACCTTCTTCATTTTTAAATTTTTTATTATTTTTCTTCTAGCCTCATCTATGGCCTATTTCTTTATCGCCTCTTTTGTAGCTTTACTAGTTCTTCACAAGAACAATTTTCCTTACCCCAATCTAGTTTTGCCTAAAATGATTCCTCCAATGATTTCGACATTTCTTGTTTATTTTTATAAAACTCTATAAGCTTTGGGGACTCAACTTGTGATTTTTTCCTTTGTCTTTGGGTGGGATGTCCATTGTTGAGTTTTTAATGTCCCTTATTGTTCTCCCTTGGTTTCGTTCTCCCATTTATTCAATCAAATTTCCTTATTTTCCTACATTCTCTTCTTCAATTCCCTATTCATATTGTCACCATATCCATTAATGGGACCATAAACTTCAAATCTTTTCCTCTTCCCTACTCTCTCTGAACCTTAATTTGTGTCTAGATTGGGTGATTGGAAAAAGATGGCATATAGTACAATACTACTTTTTTTGTATCTTTATGTAGTCTAGGGCCAAGTCGATATATTAGTTCAATATCGTCTCTAACTTTGGTAGTATGATGGATATCAATATTGTTTCCTAATTTTTGGGATATGCCCTCAAATATGTTTTTCTTCAATTGGATAATAAACTAGCTCAATGACTTTTTCACTTCTTTTCACACATACATTGGTATGGTCCATGCATAGTTTAATGTGTATGGTGGTAAGCTCTAATTTTTGTGGGATGTACCTAATAAATCTAATTAGGTCCCTTCTATATTTAGCTAAATGAAACACTTTGAAAACATGTCATGTATCAAGGCTTTAAATCCTAGGGTATTCCATTTCATATAGAAAAGGTGATATTTCCAAGCCATAGGTGGGGGTTTTGTTGATCAATTTTATGGGGAGATACTTAGGTTAATAGATCCTCTACATGGAAACATAGGTCGAAAGATATGGGAATGTAATTGGTTTTAATTTAATATGGAAATATATTAAATTATGAATAATTAGAGTTATAAGATGTTCAAACTAGTTGTATGAGTTTTCATTCCCAACTATATCATCAAGAAATTCTAAAAATTGAAGGAGAATGTCCAATGACCTATATGTGCATATGAGGAAAAATGAAAGAATGGTGGTTGCACATATTCAAAATTGGTCCTTAACTTGGCTTCACTACAAACCCTTTGAATTCCACCTAACGTTCGAAAATACTATAAAATTATCAAATACATTGATTGTTTTTCTATTATGATTTTTATTAGGTACCCTTCCTTTAGTAGGATAGTAATACTAATAAGTTATACATCTATAATAATTGGTTCCTACAATAAAATTATGCCCTTGTAGTATCTTCTTGCAGCAAACTTGGTGAATTCTTGCATCAAATCATCCCCATATATGCAATGAGGGGAATTCCTCCCATGGCCATTCTTGTAGGATCGAGGAAAGTCAATGGTCTACCTTTTCCTCACTGAACATTGTTCAACTAGTCATAAAAATGTGCTAATAGGAGGTTAGTCCAATCAAAAAGTATTTCATGTGGGAATCCCTAGACCAACGAGAGGGTCTACACTAAGACAATGTTAATGGTTTTGGTTTGGATAAGGTGGTTGTTGATAACCAACCATGATGACCTTTTGTAGGAAATTGTAATTCATCACCTCATGATGGATAAGGTTGACCCTAATTTTTTTCTAGCAATGATATTCAAGGGTGGTTGGGAGACTTTTTAGTGTAGTTCAAGTGTAGCATATGTTTAGAGTGAGGAACCACTCTAACACAAGGAGGAAGGAGAGAGTGAAGTTGACACTTGATTTTAGAAAAAAATCAAGAACCTTAAGAGAGAGGAAGCCAAGAGAAGAAGGGAAAGGGTGATCTAATTACATATTAATATCAAGTAGAAAATAAGAACAAATTAATTAACCAAGTTAATATAACTAGGATTAATTTACTGATATATTTTGGTGATATATTTAACTTAAATGTGAAACATCAAAGAGAGGGAAAAAGGAGGGAAATCACCTAGAAAAATGTTGGTGTAGGTGTTTCAGTTGCTTGGGTTGAATATGAGAGATTCCATAAGCCTCCAAGACTCAAATAAACCTACACACACAATTACACTTTCCTTCAAAACACCTAGTTCTACCATATAAATTATGAAATAATCAAGTTTTGTATGGTGACCCAAAGTTCCATTAGAAAGGTGGTTCATCTCTTTCTATAACTATGTTGAAACCTTCCATGAGGTAGAAGAGTTGAATAATCCAAGGTGTAGGAGGGAACAAAACCAATGGATATTCTAAAGGTTAAAACAACAATCCTTCAAAGGAGAAATAAAACCAAAATAAAGAGATACCTATAAAGGTACTAGAGATGATAGGAACAAGCAACCCAAGATCATGGAAGAAGAGTTAGGGATCTAGATCAAGATTTTATGCCAATCTGGTGGTGTTCCTATGAAAAAAATGGAAAAGAGAGACACTGATCAAAGGCCCCTAACAAAAAGGAGAGGGGTGGTATAAACAACCGAACAAATTACCTCAAGGAATAAGTGAATGTTAAACTAGCCAATGGGAAGAGAATTTCATAGAAAGTTTGTTGTTATGAGTTTCATTAACTACCATTGGTTTTCAGTCCATACCATAAGTATATTTCTTGAATTCAAGATTAATTATGTGAACTATGACTTGTAGTAGTGGTACAATATAAAAAATTCATGGTTCACTTGGCACCAAAAAATCATGAAGGTTTAAGGAAGGATTGACCCTGTGGACCCCCAATTAAGTGACCCAAGATGGATTTGGTTTGTTAAGGATTCGAAATGAGGCATCCTAACCAACTATTGGCTAGTAAGGGGCTTAGAGCCCTAGAAATAACCTAAATAATGGGAGTATTCCCATAATCAAGTTCCCCAAAGAGTATAATATAGTCAAATTTGTGACCAAAGCTTAACATGGGAGGAGAGGCGATAGGGGGACACTACCCAAGCACTAGAAATCCCAAGAGGTCATACATCTATATTAAGGTAAGGTGACTCAAGGGACATTGATTTGACAATAAAGGGCCTTTGTAGTGAAGGAAACAACATAAATAAGTCATCATAGGGAAAGTCACACATGGACACATGATATATGTAGGTGACACAACAACATATTTAGTGGGTAGGTGTATGTGAGTACTAAAGTGTGAAATCCATATGCTACATATTCCTCCTCTTTCTAGTGTTGTTATCCGTGAGATTAAATAGTACTAAGTTGAAAGAAAAGAGAAGTAAACAACAATGTGATATTAGAATACAAAGAGAAAAAAAAGTGACAAGAAATGAAAAAAATGATGCATGAGGGAAGGTGCCTACTTGTGCATGTAGCATGAGTTATTGCCTCATCATTGAAAGGGACTTATCATTTATGGCGAGACCTCAAATCTATCATTCTTATGGAGATCTACATGTCTAAAAAAATGATGAAAATCAAAGATATAACTTTTCATTGTAGTGTTGATCGCAGTTAGAAGACCCTAGGTTCAGTTTATTCAACCAACAAAACCCTTTAGATACCGACCCTTTCAGCATCACCTGCATGCAAGTGACATCTCACCTAAGGTATCTACTGGGGCTGTAGGAACCAAGTTTCTTCATGGATGAGGGGATGTGAGGATATAATCATATCCATCACTATTTATCCACCCTGTTTTCAATATCATTATTCATATCCTTTGATTGGTTAAAAAACTATATTGTGCAGAACCCTTATAACATAGACTGCAACATGAATAACCCACTATAACATTCATTATTATTGCGCATCAATCATATAGTAAAAATATATATACTAATAATGCATAAACATAATATACATGAACAATAACATCAACACATAGAGACCCATATTTTAACATGGTTCACCCAATCCTTGGGCGATGTCTACAATGGTTGGATTCTATATTAATCTTCATGCAATAATCTCCTTAGGACTGCACACTGTGCTTACAATATATGCATCATGATATAGTTCTCCATCCTCAATATATCCTAGCCTCTATAGTGCATGCCTCTCTCTCTCTCTCTCTCTCTCTCTCTGTGTAAAATCTCTCCAAAACCCCAAGTAAGGATTCTCACTCATACAAAACCCAATCCCTTACTCTCAGTAATCTAAACTTTCTTTTTTAGCAACCTATTCTTCCTTGACCCATTAGATATTTATACATAGATTTAGGGCTCAAAACCATAATTGTTTATCCCAAAACCCTAACATGTCCTAATTGTGTTCCTTATTTTCCACCAGTATGCTTATTTTCCTTCCTTTGAGCCTGCATGCTGCTTTTCCTACTTTAGCACTAAACTGTTGCTTTTGTTCCTTCTTTTGCGCCTTCTTTGACTTATGTTTTGACCCCATAAACTACCCCCTTTTCATTTTTTGTGTGCACTCTTCAAAAATTAGTTTTTCAAACTACCTATCCAACAGGCCCCCAACACTCACCCGTGTCTTGTCCTAATCCACTTAAGTCTGATGCGTCATGCCCTTCCATGCCTCCATGAACTTTTGGAGGGTTTATCTTGCTATAGTGACTTCCTTCTTTACCTTGAATTCTTTCTCTAAAATATCCTCTACTACCGAAACAGTCAAGAACATGAGCTTCTTGTTGTTGTAGTGTGATACTTTATTCATCGTTCCCTGCACAACTACCAATGCCCCTATGACCATGAGTGCTTCATCCTGCAGGGTTACTAATTGTTGTGCANTGTTCCCTTAGTTGTTTTATCTCGTTGTATGACTACCTGTTCACTAGGATGGACGCTATGTGCTTAGATGGTGGCAACATGTTTATATTCTCTATGGCCTTCTACATCTTCTCCTGTGCATTCCTTAATCTTTCCTCAATGGCCTTCATTGTTGTATCCTCCATCAACTTTGTCCAAAGTTTCAAGCCTTCTTTGCATAACTTCACACACTCCTCATATATAATCTTAATGCTTGCTACTGATGTTATGGCTATTATTTCTCTTTGTTTCTTCACCTCAGGTGTTGTCCCTGGTGTAGGGCTCACTTCCAACTCCCCAATTCTAGTGTGGAAGCCTTGACTAACTTCACTGATTTGGGATACATGTTCCCCCATTGTGGCTTCTACCACCATTGGTACCTATGGAATCACCTTATATAGTTACTGGACAACCTCCTATATCCTCTCTGCATGTTGCTCGACCTTGTCCTTCTCCTTCAATATCCTCTTTGAATTTTTCTCAGCCTTGTCCTTCTCCTACACAACTATTGTATAATACTTATCTAGTTCTTCCTTATTCGTTGTTACCTTAGCCAAGTACTTTGACATTGAATCGGTGCAAAACTGTATTTCCTACACAATACCTGTCTGTAAGCCTTTTAGTGCTCTTATGGGCATCTATGAAATGACTAAATCCAAGTGACTTATTACTCGTGCCTGCTCCTAAATCTCAGGCACGAGGAACTCAATTTCATTTGGGGAGATATTCAAAAATATGTGTGCTACTACTATCTATGGCAAGTAATAAGTGGTGGACCCTTATTCTCCAATCACGTTTGTTGTTGGTACTTCACTGGGTCTCTTTTCTGGCACTATCCTTACTGCCTCCACTAGTTGTTGCAATGTCATTAACTGTTCTTGCATATTTTGGTGAAATTATTCTTATTTCTGCGATGCTTGTTGAGCTCCCTCTTCTACAACATCCCTCACTTGGTAGTCGATCCCGTCGATATCATCATCCGTCAAAGTGTAGATAGTTGGTTCTCTATGGTATTTCATATTCTTCCATGAAGATTTTGTTTTCCTCTTCCCCTTGTCTTTCATATTTTCCCCTACATTTGGTATTGTCTCCTACGCATCGCCTGTGCCATTGCCTTGTCCATTACCTTTTTACATTTCCTTGGTATTCTTCTTCATTTTCAAGGTGCTCTATCTCTATTTCATTCGTAGGAACCTTCCAGTTTGTTTCCTAGTCCTGCATAATTAGTTGGATGTATTCCTCTATGATTTTGTACTTTTTCTGGACCCATTCCAATCTCGGGTCTTTCTTTTCTTATATATATATGTGATGACGGTTAGGGATGATGGATGGAAAGTTATTTTAAAATGTAGAAAACTTGGCGAATCATACTAATACTTCATATGCCAACTATAAATGTTTGGCAATATTTTTGTAAAAATATTCAAATTTCTAAGGATTTTATATAGTTTTTATAAAATTTTGGCGATTTTTAAGGTAATTAATTTTATCCTATAGAATTTGGGAGAATCATTTTTAGAATGGCGAATCAGTTTTTGGGAAAAACAATGGAAAATTATCCCATGAACGATATTTAGCCCCTAAAATAATCCTTGATGATGGTTTTCTCGGAATCACACAATCGATGTGTATGCCTCTACAAGTTGTGGCACAATTTGTGGTGTATTTTGGATACACGTCCTAATCCTTTCATTGTACAAAAATAACTCAATGTTGGTATTTATACATCTTCTCTTGTTCATTGTGTACTATAATTTTTGATACTTGGCGACCAAGCATGGTTTACCTCTTAGCCCTAGAAACTGAGCATCTTCTAGTTCATTCCACGCTGTGAACGCAATCAAAATTAACAACCAGGAATACTTAATTTCCATGCCTCTATCTTGTGTTTCCACGCAATCAATGAGGAACTGGTTAAGTAAAAATGGTGCCCAAATCATTGATACAACCTCTACACACTTCTCAGCCACAACAATCACACTTGTGGGCACTTGGTCCTTCCTTCATTTTCTAAGAAACTTGCATGCCAATGCTTCCATCACAATTCTTATTTTTGGGTCACAGATACTTGGTACATCCAACCCGCATACTCCTCTGACTGTGTGAAATTTCTCCCTCATGGCCTCTGACAGGGCCCTATCACTCTTCTTTTATACATACAACAATTTTGGATCTTCCCCCTATGTAGGTAATCCTATGATTCAGATAATGAGATTAGTGTCTATAGATATTGGACTATCTAGCCATAAGTAACCACCATGCACATAGGTTAGAAACATCTTGACACGTGAATTCAACTCTTGGATCCCATCGAAGTGTGGAATGTCAAACAGATTTAGTATGCCATCTCATTCTAACCCTCTGGCCCATATCTTTGGTGCATGTATAGCCTGGTTCGTCACTGGATCTATTCTCAGTTACAAGTATTCTCCTGACACAAGTTCATAGAAATTCATTATGTATGTGATATCATGGTCCGCATATTTAAGTTGCGACACCTTACCTAACATATCCTCATCTATGATGACCCCCTCTGAGATGTCGAGCATCACCAATGGATGCCTGACATCCTTCTTCAACATCACTGGTTCTGGATCATCCTTTCTTGGTGGAATGTAATCCCTAGTAAACCTTGGCTTTGATGATGATGCTCCTGGAGTCCCTTCAACCTATGGTGTTGTTGTCTCTACTCTTGTTCAATCTTTCTTTGGTATGGGAATTCCTACCTTTAGTGGTTCCATCTCTGTAATCTAGGTATTGGAAACAACTGCTTCGACTCTGTGGTTTTAATCAAGCTATGCGATATAGCTCTCAACTCTCTCTTACTCGCATGCAAATCCAACTAACAATAACCAATGATTTTTGATCCTCTGGTAATTTTTCCCCCTTCTCTAGTTGTATGTAACTATAGTAATTGTCTAATCCCTTAGTATTTTTCATTCAATACTTTCTCTAAAGTTGCATTAATTCCAATTCTTTCGCTAGATTTTTTCCTTGATTTGTCAGTCTGTCATGATCTCCACTGTAGTTTTTTGTTTATGACGACACGTCTCCATGTTGTGTTGTCTTTACTTGTTTTGAAGTGTCATTTCCACTCTTTAATTCCATTTAACGGTCTTTATTCATCCTCATATGCGCAATTTTTCTGGCTTACCCGTTCATTCACTTTACAACCTTTGCTTATGCACGTAATTTACTTTCTTGGTGCAGTTTAATCCATCTGAATGACACTCACTTCTTATGTGCACTTACTCTCTTTGCAACTAACTTATTTTTTCCCCCCTTTTTTTCCTCTGTTTTTCTTTTTCTTTATTTTTTCTTTGTCTTTTTCCTACTATAATACACTACTATAGTACAAAGGTTATTGCATAGGTTAGACTAGTGTGTGGGTGGTCAACCATACCTATAGAGTTTCATCTGACTTCCATTCACCATTCCTCCTAAGAATTATCCATTCAACATTTCCAACTGTGCAACACCTACTTCTGTCACATACTTGATCACATATGGATCTAACCAATGCATTCAAAACTTTCCCAGATGTTGCATAAACGTGTTGTTGTATAAAGATACTAAGTCTCCCACTTCGAATCTTTTCTACTTAATATTCTTATCATGCTAGGATGTCTCTCTTGCCTTCTGGACTTGCTGATGGAATCATGCAACAAATCAGTCTTCCTCGAGCTGTAACAATTGTGACAGTCTTTCCTCTATTGCACCAGAGTTCGAAATATCTATAATCATTGCAATGCATAGGATCGACACAATAAATTCCATTGGAATTACAACGTATTTCCTATATACCAACCTAAAAGATGTATGTCCTGTCAATTTTTTACTTGTAGTCCTATATGCAGTAATTTTTGTGCTGCAGTCTATGACTAGTGTTTCTTTTACCCATCAAGTCAAATACTTTATCGCAATGATTATATACCTAGCTCCTGATCTCCTGGCTGATGGATTGATTGGTCCAAAAAAGTCTATTTCCCATTTTTCAAAATCCTACAGTGAACTTGTGGATGCAAATGCATCTCATCCATTCTAAATGGATTTCCAACTCTTTCACAAACATCACATACATGTCAATATTCCTTAGCATCCTTATGAAGTGTGGGCCACCAGAATCCTGTGCACAAAATATTTTGCGCCGTCACTTTATCTGCATAGTGTCTTCCTGCAATACCTTCTTTCTCTTTTGATAGTATCTTTGGCCTTTCGTGCTCTAAAACACATTGTCTTAATATCCCATATACACCTAACTTGTATAAGTTCCCTGCAATTAGCTGATAGTCTACTTCCTTAGCCACTATCTGTTTCTTTTATGCAACCATCATGTATGATGGAGCCATTCATGCACTTAAGAATTGCATAATGTCCGCGAAGTATTCATCCACCATTCGAACTGCAACTAAATGTGCATATGGTAAACTATCATCTAGGTTCACCGCATCCTCACTTGATAGAATGAATGATGAGTGATCTAGTCTTGTATTCAATTTAACTGGATTAACGATGATTTCAAAGTCATACTCTTGGAAAAATAGAAACCATCCACAAATTCTCCCCCCC
>SNQJ01S0222733.1:4697-14926 GCA_010110895.2 Picea sitchensis
CTTGCGATGTTACCCTTGAATCTAGTACATTTTTACATATAAAAAATTTCCCTGCATTTGTGAAATCACCTTGCTATATTACCCTTGAATCCTCTGCAATTTTACATGTAAAAATTTTCCCTGCGCTTGTGAAATCGCCTTGTGATATTACCCTAGAATTCTTTGCGTTCTTATATAAAAAAAAAATCCCTGCATTGTGAAATCACCTTGCGATGATACCCTTGAATCCTCTGCATTTTTATATATAAAAAATTTCCCTGCGTTTGTGAAATCTCCTTGCTATATTACCCTTGAATCCTCTGCATCTTTACATAAAACAAATTCCCTACGTTTGTGGAATCGCCTTGCAATATTACCCTTGAATTCTCCGTGTTCTTATATTAAACATTTTTCCCTGCATTGTGAAATCTCCTTGCGATGATACCCTTGAATCAACAATGTTTTCACATATACAAATTTTCCTTGTGTTTCTGAATTCACCTTGTGATCTTACCTGGAGGGTCCTCTCCATCTTTATTAAATAATTTCTCTGTGTTTTTCTTAGCCTTAATCTGCGAATTTTCTTGGGTTCCACTCAAAAATATCATTTACTTCCCCTTTGTTTTACTCAACATGGTTCTAGACTTACCCTACGATTTTGTTGGGCCTTGACCAAGTTTTGAAGAAATATTGGTCCTGTTTGACCACTTTTGGGACTTCGATAGGATGGTCGAAGATGGAGCACCCAGGTAGAGCTGAGATTGCAGGATACCACTTGTTTTGTGGGCTTGTGGACCCAACAAAGGGTTTACTAGGGTTTATATAATGGGTTATGGGATGTCGGTCGATGGGTTTACCCATGATTAGGCCATTTTGTAAATGTATAAATAAGTAGCTAAGCAATGTAAGAAGCGTGGTTGGCTATGTGCACAATATGTTGTAAGTGCTAATGTTGGCTTAGTGCAAGAGGTTGTCAGTTTCTTTGTGCAAACAGACTGTGTAAAGTAAGGCTTTGTGATACTAAGGAGTTGGCTCTGTGCCTTGACCTGATTTTGGGAAGGAGGATCTAGTGCGCAGTGTGCAAATCTCCTTTCCTCTGTAGAGTTTTTCTCTGTGGCTTTGAGCGCAGGAGCTCTTGAGTGTAAGAAGATTGAAGACTAATAAAGAAGAAGAAGAATTTTGTGGATGTAGCCCCACATTGGGGTGAACCACATATATCCTGTGTCTTGATGTGCTTAGTGTGATGTGAATTATGTTGTTTATCTGCTTAGTGTTGTTGTTATTATGTATGATGGATGCATCTAATGGTGTTGCTTATTTCTTAATGGTATCAAAGATAAATGAATGCTAGATCTAAGTTAATGCTATGTGCTAAGTGATTGAAAGTGCTTGATCTTTATTGTTACTGGATTGATCTGTAATAAGGGTTTAATCTGCAATGTGAATGAGACTCATGATTTAATGCATTTTATCTTCTAAGTACTTTTCTAAGTGTTGTAATCACAGATCTATGTCCCATATTGGTTGTAGAAACTTGCGAACTGCAACCCCCCCTGCCTCTACCTCAAGTGAGACTGCATCTGCTTCGCAGGTGTTGCCGAAAGGGCTGGTAGTTAGGGTTTTTTTGGTGCATTATTAAAGCATTGAAACCTGGGTCTACACCCATGCCAACAAATTATTTCGTTGTCGGGACCTAAAACTGTGATTGTTGGGAACTGAAGAAAAGATAAATCTTTGTGCATAGATCTGTTGTTGTAGTGCACATTATTCTAATTGACTTGTGAAGCCCTATGCTAAGAAAGAAACATGATCTGAAGAAAAGAGGTAAGATATTAAAGCTTTGTGCTCTGGTAAGGGTAAGATAAGTGGAATTTTTTTCTTCGAAAGCATGAATCTAGGTATGTTTGATAGACCTTGTCCTAGTCTGCAAGCTAGGGTACAGTTAAAAGAAAAAGTTGATCTAAATAGTTTTGATAGAGATAGAGAAAGATATGTTATTCCTATGCATAAAAATAATTTTTGGACTAATAGGTGGATGTAGGAACCTAGAAAGATTTTTTGCAGATTACAGGTCCAACACTGTGATCCCAGTGCGTAGTACAGGAAAGGCTAGGGATCATTTAAAAGAAAGAGAGAATTGACACTATGTTACAATTGCAGAAGACTGAGACATCTTGCTAAGGAATTCCCTGGTATAGGTCCTATTTGTCATCATTGTAAATTTATTGGTCATGAGGTTGAGGATTACCCAAGGATGATTGCTAAAGTTGAAAAGATGAACATGAGATGAGAAAACTATAAATAAGGTCAAGAGACTAAGGATATGTTAGAGAATCAAAAAGAGAAAGAATCAGAGAAATCTCAGACTATGTTAGTACAGTTAAAAGAAGTAATGGATGACCACAAGGATGTCAGTTTGTCAGAGATATTGAAAAAAAAACAACGCATTGTTACAAGAATAGAATACTTTGACATCGATTGTGTATTGGATGAAGAAACATACATGAATATTATCCCAGAAAGAACTTGGGAAATTTTGGGAAAGCCTGCTATGGTACATTCAATGGAAAGGATAGGCCTGTTTAAAGGAAATATGATAACCCTATGTGGAAGAGTTACTAATATACCTATGATTTCTCATGAAACATCGACAGAATAGGACTTTGAAGTTATTAGGTTTGTTGAGAACAACGCCCCTTTTCCACTTTTATTAGGAAAGACTTGGGTTGAGAAGGATCATATCAGAAGGAAAGAAAAGGAGGAAGCTACAAAGCAGAAAAATAAAGAACTAAGGGACCTAATAACCAAAAAAATAAAGTGAATAATAGAAGAACAAGAGGATAAGTTGAAGCAATAGAGGACAAGAGAATTAGTTGTCAAAGTTGAAAGAACGCAGGAAGGCTTAAAGAAACTATCCGTGCAGGAATGAAGTATAGGAACTCTGGAAATAGTAAGAGAAGGGGCATTAACCTTAGAATATGTAAGAGCACATCAGCAGTGAGAAGTCCTTTCACCAAGAGAGAATAAGAATACAAATGGGAAGAGGATTCCAGAAATTTTTAGAGAAGCTTAGATCACATGAAAGATGGCCAGGAATCTCAATAAGAAGAAAAATAAGCTACAAGAATCTATAGAAAATGGAAGGAAGACTTCATAGGAGGCATATCTATAGAACTTGAACCTCACCAGAATAGTAGAACCATACAGAATGGGATTTTTCCACGACGAAGCTATATGACCGTTGGAGGCACCCTGACTATTAGAATGACACCCCGGAACGACTAGAAAATGTAGTTACGAGCAAATGGATCGTTGAGACTGCGCCATAATGGACATATTCACATTGATGGATGCATTCCTACCTGTTGGAGGAATCCATTACAATGCTTTCTTATTTAACTCGTCGGACGCTGCATCGAGACCACGTTTTTCCACCCATGAATATCCAAGCTACCCGAGAATTGATTGTATATCACATTGTGATTTCTAGACCTCACCATCTGTTGGATTACCTCTCTTATATGTTCACCTACCTGATATATTTTTCTACAAGTGTGAATGTCGGGTGAACCTAGCACGTTAGAGATATCTGTTGGGGACATCCTTACAAAGAGAATGACTGATAAACAACTTTCTATGGGAATACAAGCGTCGTCTACTAGGGGACTGCAAGAATCCCCTTCAACTGGGCGATAATCGGGCCGAACTAACCTTGTTACCGAGAAGCGAAGAAATCATCACGATGATCTGGCTAACACGAAGCAGATCTCGCCATTCTGGCCAGATTATATACCACCTTTGGCTGGCGAAGTTACCAGTGACAACATCCCACGTGACTTTGAGTATATGTTGGTCACTACGTACATCCCGAAGGGGATACACGTAGTTGGACCCCAGTTGGGACAGATACCACCTTTGAAGAACAACGAATTTAATATTGGTGACAGAAATAACTATGCCATGCTCGTGCCCCATAGGTATTTGATGAATACAACTGGGAAGAAGCCACACATAGTCTCCCAATCATGGATTAAGGAGTTGGCGCAGTCCATGATCCTGAACATAATGAAGATCCCTCACTTTGGCTGACATCAGGAAGTTAACACTTGAGTTAAAATCCTCTTGTAATGCTACCATGGAGGATATGTGTGGCTTGACAGGAACGTTATTTTGGATCCAACATTGATCCACTTGATTACAGGACTGAGCATGCAGGGACCGGACCCTCAGCAGTTCTACCCAGGGAAGAATTCATATCACTCCCTGGCACAATGCATAAAGGAGGATTATGGCTATGTAGAAAAGGGAAAGCGACGCTACAAGGTAGCGTCTAAACAGGATGGCATAGTGCACCTCACTTGCCAACTGATAGCTGGCAATATCGTTGGAAAGAACCGTTTGAAAAAAGTCATTGGATTCATAGTATACCTCGTGAGGAAGTGCGTGGAGGGGATACAAATGAACTAGGTGAGTTACCTCGTCAACGAGCTCGAGAAATACTATCATGAAGCGCAAGATCAAGGGTATGAATTCCATTTCAGCTGGTTACTTGTATTAATTGCATTTTTTTCTTGGAAGATGCCAGAAGGAGTGACATTTCCATAACTTGAGCCATCAGAGCCATTGGTCGTAAAGTTATCCACCTTGTAGTATATGAATGACATGTCGAAGAAGTGGAAATCAAATGTTGTTTCCCATTCCTACTATGATCAACTGAAGCGTGATATTGAGGCATTCCCATGCATGACACCAAACACATTGCACCAATATAGACCACTAGCGAAGTTTCATTTAGATCGACACTTTATCTATATCACTGCACGCAGGGATGAGAGAAAAGAGGAGTTACAATACTATTATAAACTGACAGACGAAGATATGGAGGAGATCACCAAAGAATGGCCTACAAAGTTCCTTGTACTAGTTGATGACATAGAACTCTCCAACCCTGACATCATTGGAAGCCCCTTGGTCACCCAGTTTGAGCATGTTAGGCAGAACACCGTGAAGAAAAGAGAGGAAGTGAAGAACATAGAGACTGATGAGGAGGACACTGCCTCGGAGGAAAGTGGGCCTGAATCACCTGCATCAGGAGGAGAAGATGAACTAAATCAAGAAAGAGGAGAGGAAGAAGGAGAAAAGAAATGAAAAGGTGAATTTACATGGCCGAAGAATCCTCTTACCAAGGTTGAAACATTGAAGAAGTGGAAGGTTTCTCCATAGAAACCCTCGGCAAGAAAGAAGACGTGCACCAATAAGCCCAAGATGAAGGCCACACTCATAGAGGATGATGTCGATCTAATCATTACAGCCATGGAGGATGCTTCAGAGGATATCTTGCAGTGATATGGAGCAAAGCAGGAGACACTTTATGAAAGAATCAAGAAGGAGATGAAGAAGATACAACAAGACATCCATTCAAGCCACACAATACCTATTGTGCCTTCTTCGTCAAAGATTGCAGAATTGGGGGATGAGCCCGCCCAATTACGAAGACTAGTAGCTGCAACAGAGGCTCAACTTCAGCGAGTCCAAGAAGAGAAGGAGAAGGCTACATAAGCCTTGAAGAAGGAGAAACGTGAAGTCTTATAGAAACTATGAGTTGCGTAGTCCTGCATAACCACGTATGAAAAGGAGAAAGATGAAATTCGGGTGATCTTCGAGGACGATAACGCAAAGATATAGAAAGAAAAAAACCAGCTTCTCACAGAGCAGACTACGATCAAAGAAGCATTGAGTAAATCTCTTCTCTCTGTGGCAGGCTCGACATAGAAGGAACATGAAGCAGTTGAGGTCTAAGTGACAAAGCTCGCTAAGGCCATCCAACAACTTCAAGAAAAGGTAATGGAGTTGGAGCTTCAAGAAGTACCTAGCACTCTGTAGGATGTGCACTACCAAAGGGAGGAAGACGCTAAGAGCACAGTTGGAAGGATCAAGGTCCTCGCATTAGAATGTAAGCAGTGGAGTGATCGAAGCATGCAAACCTATGAACACCTCGCAGAAGATCCGTAGCTGAGGAAACTAGAAGTGAAGCTCCAGGAGGTTCAACAGCAAGCATCCACCATGCAAGTGCAGATGAAGCTACTCATTGCAGTCGAGCAAATGAAGATATCACAGGAGCATCATGCAATTCAAAAAAAAAGTAATGCCGTTTAGAGCAGAGTCATGGAAGTTACACAGAGACTACAGCTAGTGCAGGATGAAGCCTACACAATTTTTGAAGATATTGAAGGACAAGGCTTGCAACTGGACCAAATGGTTACGACAATGGAATAACGCCTGAAAGGGCCTGTTATAGAGAAACTGATTCAAGAATTTACTGAGAAGGAGGCTCTAGAAAAGCAACAAGTCGAGGCATCTCAAGCTAAGCTTGAGGCCTTTGAAGGAGCATTGCCCAGATCTGAGTGACTCAAGACGAGTCACAGGTGAGTGTTGGGGGCTTGTTGGCCTTTGACTGAGTTTTGAGGAAATATTGTTCGTGTTTGACCACTTTTGGGACTTTGACAAGATGGTCGAAGATGGAGCGCCTAGGCAGAGTTGAGATAGTGGGATATCACTTGTTTTGAGGGCTTGTGGACCCAACAAAGGGTTTACTAGGGTTTATGTAATGGGTTATGGGATTTCGACGCATGGATTTACCCAAGATTAGGCATTTTTGTAAATGTATAAATAAGTATCTAAGTGATGTAAGAAGCATGGTTGGATATGTGCACAATATGTTGTAAGTGATAATGTTAACTTAGTGCAAGAGGTTGTAATTTTCTTTGTGAAAACAAACTATGTAAACTAAGGCTATGTGCTACTAAGGAGTTGGCTCTTTGCCTTCACCTGATTTTAGGAAGGAGGATCCGGTGCGCAGCATGCAGATCTTATGTCCTCTGTAGAGTTTGGCTCTATGTCTTTGTGTGCAAGAGTAATTGAGTGTAAGAATATTGAAGACTAATAAAGAAGAAGAAGACGTTGGTGGACGTAGCCCCACATTAGGGTGAACCATGTATATCCTGTGTCTTGATGTTCTTAGTGCGATGTGAATTATGTTGTTTATCTGCTTCATGATGTTGTTATTATGTATGATGGATGCATTTGATGTTTTTGCTTAGTACTTATTGGTATTAAAGATAAATGAATGCTAGATCTGAGATAATTCTATGTGCTAAGTGATTGAAAGTGCTTGATATTTATTGTTACTAAGTTGATATGTAATAAGGATTTAATCTGCGATGTGAATGAGACTCGTGATCTAATGCATGTTATCTTCTAAGTACTTTCTTAAGTGTCATAATCATATATCTATGTCCCAACTTGGTTGTAGACGCTTGAGTCCTGCACCCCCCACCCCCCCCCTTGCCTCTACCTTAGGTGAGACTGCATCTGCTTCGCAGGTGTTGTTGAAAGGGTTAGTAGTTAGGGTTTTGTTGGTGCATTGTTGAAGCGTTGAACCCTGGGTCTGCCCCTGTTCCAACAGATTTGCTCAACAATATTACTAAAGATTTTAATCCATCTTTATGTAGTTGTATATAGTTATGAAGGGGGGCCAGATTTCCTTCTAGTTGGGTCCAATAGGTTGTGGATCCCTTGTCAGTTGGATACACAAGTAACAAGACTTGAGTTCTCTTTTGATGTAATGAGGGTTGGGTCCTTCTTTTAATTGTTTTTAAAATTAAAATTTAGTTAGGAATGGATTATTATATCTATGGCCTAGTTAAGGATTGTATGGCTTGGTGAAAGTTCATAATTATTCATTGTTTAGCTCCTAATTGTCAATCCTTTTAGAATGATGAAAGAATTAAATTACTAAAGAAACCATCAAGAGGTGTGTTGTAGAACTTGTTCTATACATGGTAAACCTTCTCTTGCTGATAAATATTTCTCCATAGGTCATTCCTTGATTGTTAACAATAGATGGTAATTGCATTGATTATTGGATATATGTTATTATAGATGGACTCTTGATGATGGCTAATTGTGTCAACTAAATTAATACATGTTAGTGTAGAATGGAATCTTGATCAAATGTTTCATAGAGGGATAATCACGTTCTTTGACTGATGTATGCTTGTAATAGAATTTGTCATGCCATGAAATTAATGTGATGTATGAGGGTTAAAAGAATGGATTTATTGTGCCATGAAATTAATAGGACGTATGATGGGTTATGTGATATTCTTACCCTTGCGCCATGAAAATAAAATTGATGATTACCTTTGCGCCATGGAATATGTTGATGATTAAGTAATTAGATTGCTTTGCGCTATGGAATAGTGATGTATAAATGACTAAGTAATAGATTCTCTGGCACCATTGAAATAATGTTGATGTATGCTTTCTTAAGTGATTAGATTATTCACGTGCATTGAAATAATGTTGATGTATAATTTCCTAAGTTAGTAGATTATCCAGGTGCATTGAAATAATGTTGATGTATGTTTAATTAAGTGATTATATTACTCTTGCACCATGAATAACTGATGATTAAGATCGATTGATTGATCTAGTTTATTTTGGATTGATGGGATTAGTGGGATTTATACACCTCCTTGTTCCTCAGAACAGTCAGTAGCCCTGATACCTTAAATGATCAAAATCATGAAATGAATCCTAGGCTTGATTCTTGCTTATGTGTCCTGGAGGTCCTAACCATGAAGGATAGGTTGGGCGGGTAGTTCTTTATTATTCAACGATATGGTTGATCATTAATTATATTTTTTTAGTTGATCTTGTTGTGTTGAATTGTGTCGCTATCATTTATGATTATGTGTTGATAATGTGTCGTTATTATTTATGTTAATGTGTTGGCTTGTGTCATTATTGATTTCTACGATGTTTCACTTGCAATGATTTTAATTATGATTTCGTGTTGATTATTCGTTTCTATGAAAATTGTGTGACGATTCTTCTATTATATATAAAAAAAAATTACCTATTGTGCTTCACTTTTCCTAGTCGTAACGAAGGGGACGTTACATCGATCCAATTTGTAATAAAATTTTATCAATCTTGAAGAATATGAGGAAATTTGTCCTTCACCTCCTCTAATATATACCATTGCACATATTTAGGAACTTGCCCCTTTAAACAAATTATTGACAACTCTCATTTACCCCTGCAAGTTTCAAAAATATTCCTCTACAAAATAATGTCTTGTTCCATCTCAATCTACACATCTACCACTAAGTCTTCAACCTCTAGAAACACTAGCAATTCTTCCTCACATTCATAAAGTATGAAAGGTTAAAAATTCTTCAAATTCTCTACACTGACAATAGAGTAGATGCTCATAGATTGTGGAAACTGTAGTGGAAAAGAATTTTTCCACCCACTTACTACACAGTCTCAAAAGGACCATACCTAATGGGTTTTAATTTCTTGGGATTCACATCTATTTCTTAGTGATATATAACCACACCATATATACCACCTAAAATTAACAATATGATATGTGCCAATCGTGCATTTTCTTCTACCTTTGTTGTGTTCTCTACAACTTCTAGTCCACTTTCCTATGTATCTTTGATTTATAAATTTCCATGGATATTCCACTAGAACGAATTATCACAACATATCTTATAGCATGTTGGAATATTTTATTATGTAGGATTGTTTCCTTAGATATCATATTTTTTATCACTAGCTTATTGATCAAATTTATGAAAATAATTGAAATACAAAAATGAAAGAACAAGCAAATGAGAACAACATCCACATAAATGAACACAATATGTATCATGGGAAATCGTAAATTTGAGAAAACCCAACTATAATACGAGGCCTATGCTTTGCTCTCTTTTCTTTATTATGAAATGTAAATACAAAGAAATGGGCACTCACCATGGCATTTCCTTTGACATTGTGGCCTAAATGGTTGCTACAAAATCTTATTCCTCTTCTGTGATGATCTTAAATCCCACTCCTATATTCTCTACTCAATTATGGAACAAATACAATGCCAAAAGAATGGAACCCCCTCTCCTCCTAGTAGCCCAGTATTTAACATAGTATAATAGTCGTCTAGGGTTATGGTTTTTTCATGCCTCAACCCTCAATTAGTGTTAGGGTTTTAGATCTTCTAGAATCTTCTTGAAATTCCATAAGTGACTAGATCAAAATGTGAGAAACGGGGGCTGATGTGGCATCCACTCAGTACCATGGTGGTAAATAAGGTAGGTCAACTTGTGGGAGGAATAACTTGCTCATAAAAACTCCATTTGAGATGATTTTTGCAATGTTGGAAAGCTCTCAGTGTGAAGAGA
>SNQJ01S0222734.1:0-10338 GCA_010110895.2 Picea sitchensis
TACTACAAAACATTAACCCCCCTATTATTCTCTCTAATTTCCTATTCCTAGTTGTTCTGATCTTGTATGGAAAAAAATATAATAACATAGAATGAAACACCTTCTCCTCCTAGCAGCCCGATATTTAACATAGCCCGATAGCCATCTAGGGTTAGGGTTTTGACTTCCTCAACCTTCAATTGTGATAAGGTTTTGTACCTTATATAATATTCTTGAAAGTCCTCACATGGATAGCCCCATATGCACGAGTAACAGGGGCTGACGTGACATACTCTCATACCATGGTGGTGAACACGATAGGTCAACTTGCGAGAAGCATAACGTTTTCTTACGAGCTCTGATTGATGCACGATCTACATCATTGGAAAGGCCCCATAGTGTATAACACCATCAAGGGGACGTACACAAGTTCTGGATACCAAAACCTTAAAAAACACCGTTTAATGCCTCAAAATGGCTTTTGAAGGTTCATGACCCCATTTTTCCAAACTGGCACCTGCCACTAAAATGACCTTGCAAGACGATTCCTCCAGTTTTTTCCACTCTAGAAGCATTGATATAGATGAAAAATAATATAATGATCCATTTCGGATCAAGGGAGAATTATCAAAGACAACTTTAAAAATACAAAGACAGAGATTTGGGTTCCATTACAATTTTGAAAAGGGGAAGTGAAACCAAGTTGCATGAAGATAATCAACGAAAATAAGGTCCCATTCTCCTTTGGAACAAGGAAGATATGCTCAAGAAGAGAAATAAGTGATTGATTCCAAAACACGGGAGAAATGTTTTCAAGAAGAAAAACTAGGACTCATGTGGGACAAAAGGAAGGGAAAACCAAATATGCACAAGGATTTTGATTTTCTATGGCAAGGCCCTTACAAGGTTGGAAATAATTCTGTTGATGATTCATTTTACTTGTCCACATTGGAGGGGATGACATTACCACTTCTAATTAGTGTATCCCTTCTCAAACCCTATCATGGGCAGGAGACTTTACTTCTTGCTTCCTGAATAGATTAGACTAGGGTAGGTAAGCTAGACAAGTCATATTGTGTTCTTTATTTATTTCACTATTGATATTTATCATTGATTTATTATACATTCACCCTAGCTTAATGTTTATATTATAAAAAATAAAAAATGATATATTCATGAAATGCTTTTTTCTTTCTTTCTTGCTTTTGGTGCAAAATTGGAGACCGAGGTTCTCAGAGGTTACCAACAAAGATACCAATGTAGTCTAGTAGCACTGGAATATTCAACCTTTCGCAAGGGAAGGAGGTCTCACCTGAAGTGCAACCGAGACTTATGTGTGATAAAGTGAGTTAGCGAGGAAACTCTATCATATTTAACACAATACAATACAGATCCATCTTGAAGAGATACTTGGAAACAAAGAAAGAATATAAAATACACAGTACAAGAGAAATTGCGCAAAGGAGAAATTACAGAGTCGTACACATTAGTACCAAATTTTTATGGCCCAAAATATCCTTCATATTATCAATTTCTCAAAGTTCACAATACCACAAGTACAAGGAGGAAATCATAGCTTATACAATGCAATTCATGCTCCAATGAACAATTGTCCCAAAAACTATTCACAACAACTTATCACACTAGACTCAATAATGGAGATATCCTTTTACAGAGAAAGAATGACAAGGATTACATCATCAACAATATTACAACACATAATCATTTTGCAACTAACTCACAACTAAACAACCCTTTCCCATTACATAATTCCCGATTTATATTGTTTTCTTGGCTGCTTATTGATTCCATTGTTATGCTTTCTTGATTACGCTTCCATTTTGCATGCGATCGAAGGTTCTGGCTCTTTTTGTTGCTCTTCCAGCTGGTGCATGAATATTTTCCTTGCTGACATACTGGTGGTTATCTTTCGTCCACTTAGATCTCTCACTGATATTCTATACTTTTCTGCAAAATTTTAATATTTCCGCAAAACCGGGTGGTCTTCAAAAATGGAGGGCCCCCCGACCACAATCCTTGAATCGTCCCGAGTCAACTTTCTTCCTTCTTGCTGTGTTCTCTCTCAAATGGAGGGTCCAAATAAGGTACTATCTGCACCACATGCTATCTAAAACTGTCATATTGGACAACTCTGTCTTGCCACTTCCACAACAAAATGGAAGCTCTTGCGACAGACTCTTGTTCCACAACAACATTGGGCTCTGTGGGATTTGTGGCTATTAATGTCTTCCACTCATATTCCGCAATAGAATCAAACTGCAACATTTTGACATACTCTATTGCATGAATGGTTTGAGCTCCCCGAGTTCTTTCTTTGCAACCAGATTAGCGTCATACAGAGTGTCGAGGAGTTCATAAAATTCTTGGATATGCACAAACTTTGTAGTCTTCTCAACAAGTTCTGTGATTTCTTGGGCTTCTTGATTCATCTATTTTATCTGCACCCTAAGGTCCTCTATTGGTTTTTTCCAATACTCTAACAAGCTGACCCAATCGTTAACCAACTCAAAGAGCTGGCCGCACTCACTGGCTCACTGATGAAGATATGTGTGAACAATATCACCCTCCTCAACAATTTTGTTGATCTTTTCCAACATTTCCTTAGGCTGTTCCTGTTCTTTAAACCTAATGGCTTCCAATTGTTGTTTGAGATTGTCAATTCACCCTGCTAATTGCGTCCAAGCATCTGCAACAAGGACAATCCTGTCAGCGGGCGAAACTGGGGTGATGTCCTCTGGTATCTCAGGTACACTATCGAAAAGTAGGCCAGACCTGGATGTTTTTTTCTGACACCACCAGGATACTGGATTCAACTTGTACCCACAAGATTTGCTCATATGCTTTGGTTGTAGTGGCTACATTGACAACCTCTCTCAAGGGTTGCACTTGTTGTGTTATGTCTTGATTAGTATGCTCGACTATTGTGATCCTTTGCTCCAACTGGTCAGTGGAGGCCCATATAAGGTGCAAGATCCATGGTGTATCCCATGTGGACAACTCTCCACTAGTGAACAAGGAATCCAATGGTGGCCGCGAAGCAAGTGGCTGATCGCTTGTGATAGAACGCTAAGAAAAGATAGGGGTACCAACACCATGTGGGGTAGGTGAGTGTTGTAAGGTAAATGAACCTTACAGGAGTTACCTCCCTTAGGATCTTCCCAGACCTAAGACAAAATAGAGATACAAGAAACATATTTTCATAGATTCAAATTATACATGAAAATAATCTATGAGTTGATGGAATGAAATATTTACCCGGTGATCAAACTGTTATCCTTGCATGCTCCTTAGCTATTAGATTTCTCGAATATGCCCTTCGATCTTACCGACATGGATCTGCACACATAGAGACACAAATAAACCTTTCACAAGATCAAACGAATCATGTATAAATGGATAATATATCTAGTGACATAACAAAACGATATCAATTCCCTACAAAGATTATAACAATTACATACAATCAAGTAAGGAGGAAAATCTTGTTCATCTTATATTAATGGACAAATGGTTTACAAGTTACAATCAAGGAAGTTGATGCAGTCCTTTCCCATGTTCCTTTCCCAAGCTCTATAATCAAACCACCATTATAAGTTTGTTTTTTCCTTTCTCCCCCATTTTCCCTTGAGAGATCCTCATTATATAGGATAGTAGAGATAAGATCAAAGTTTAGTTTAGATAGGATCTAGATGCCCAATATAACAAAGCTTCTAGAGGTCAAACCATGAAAAATATGAATTTTAATCTCATCTCATGGAAACTAATCCTAAATAGGGAGTAATAGACCTGGTCGTGCCTTGCATGCTTGCAGGGAGCGATCGATCGTCCTTTGAAAGAGGAAAAGGAGCGACCAACAATTTTGGTCACGGGATGTAAAGGGACAACCTGCAACTAGGAAAAGTGGTATAATTCAATGTTTCAGGCTGCTAACCTCTGGATGATGTTCATTAGGCGATCATGTGACAAATAACTCTATAATAGATGCACCCTAAAGTGTGAGTTTAGAAGAGGTGTCTGATAGCCGAAATACTTTACAATCAAAATAAAAAATCTTTGGGCGAAGGAACCTGTAAATAAACCATCATTGGTCCAAAATAATAATAACATCCTCGAGGTGGGAATACCCATGCTCGGTAATAAAAAATAAGTATAGCCGCCAAAATAGTACATTGCAGATCCATGCATGACACATACAATTAGATCATGGCCACAAAATAATACACTCTAGATCCATGTTACCAGTGAACACATAGCCACGACCAAATACAAATGTGGATCTATGTCATAGTATACAAATTAGTGAGATGAATCAATGCCTGAGAGATCTTTATAGTAGTCATGCATAACTCCATAAAAAATTGGGAGGGAATGCCATCAAAGAATGTGGTGGTTCCAACCAAAGGTCTTCGTCCCAAATCCCAATGGTATGAATCTACAACATGTGAATAAATGAGCCGAGGTCGAGCATGGTAGAAACCACCTAATTACCGATCATAGATGTATACCATTAACATATGCGAGGCAATCCACCGATGATGACGATGGAATCCAAGATACCTAGTACAATATAGAGGGTGTGAATAAATGAGTTGAAGTCCAACACTTGTAGATTAATTCAACAAGAGTCAATGATGTAAACCCATTACTGAAATGAAATGGAATCTACCAATGATGTATGCAAATCCGAGGGTACCAACTGGTTTCTAGATTTCAATCCTAGATAATGATCTGGAGTCGAAACAATGAAATCCGTCGAAGGAGGGCCTTGATGTATCCCTCATCAATCAAAACAAAAAATACAAAGGTAGATGGTGCGAAGAGTGTAATGGTAGAGTATAACCAACACAAGGATGGCCGTGATGAATGGGCTAAAGGTTTGAAAGTGTCCGACACAGGATAAATTCCCTTGCACAAAACAAGACGACAAATAATCTGACTTGGAAACATTGACTCGTTAATGAACAAAACACGTGCCATGGATGACTGGAAGAGTAACGAGTCAACAGAGTCCGAGAAATCATGGAAATGTTAATGACTGAGAGACAATGGATAACCCAAATGTTGTACATAGATGCAAAACATGTGCATTGTTCAAGGGAGACTCAATGGACAAATGCCATTTGTGAAGGGATTGGAATGCCATTATGTCTATGACCTGGTTCTCAATAGAAATCAATTTAGACTACAGTTGCCTTATTTTCTCCTCCTGTTGATTTACATATGTTTGGCTCACCTGTGCCGACTGACGCATCTACTCAAGATCGGATTTGAGCCGTTTGATTTCCTGTTGATCAACTTCTCTGGATTGCTCGATGCCTTTGTTCACCTCATCCCTAGAATTTGCCTCTGCCGTTGCTACCCGAGCTTCCAATTTTCCGATCAAAAGGTTCTTTTGTTTCAGCCGTGCCTTCAAAGATCCAACTGAATATTGGTTGGTCATCGCATAAGCCCCCAATGTTCCTACTACCTCATTGACAAACTCTTCCTCCTCCAAGGCTTCTCCATCTGTTAAGATTTTGTATCTTTTAGCTACTACACCCGCTCTTTGATATGTTTCCTGCTTCACCACGACCTTCCTGTTTTTGCTAAAAAAGAAATCGCTAGGAGGCAGTTCTTCCATGGAGATAGGTGTTAGATCCTCTTTGAACAATACTTCTGTATCGGGGTTTCCCTTTGTGAATTGTAAGGGTGTAATGGATTGGATGGGACTGCCGATTTCCTTGGTGACTATCTTTGGGTTTCCTTCTTCTTGGTTGGGGATCTCTTTTTCCTGATTCGAGATCTCGGTTTCCTCTGTCTTACCCCGAGCCTCTTGCTTGCTAGGGTTCGCGCTCGTTGAACTTTCACCTTCTGCTTGCTGTGTAACTGGGGGTTTTGAGGTTCTGCCCTACAAAACTTCAGGGAGGAAACTTCTTCGGTGCTCCTGAAATTTATAGAAATCAATCATATCCCCGGGCGGTAGAGCCTGAATCTGACTTAAAACTTCAGAGTAATACCTCACCCCTCGGAAGATTTCATCATGAGGTGAATCTTCATGCTCGTATATTTTCAGAACACAACTCGCCATGTGATTACTCACAACCTTATTAGGGTCATGTTTCTTAAACTCAATATCTACTAATTTCATTTCCTCCAGGGCCGTGGCCTCTGCTCTGGCATGGCCAAAATCTAATAAAGAATATGTACCGATGTGAATGGGAAATGGTGGCCATACCTTCTTCGATACTCCTTTGAGCTCTTTGCTTATCTCCCCGAGTACAGTCTGCCTAGCGATCTCGCGACATACTAGCTTATCTGGTAAGAATCGCGACAGAGCATATGGGGGAATAAAGGTTCCAAAAACCTTGATATATGAAAATTCTGCTTCTATATACCAATCTGCCACGTTGCTCAGGTTTGTCGTAATGCTATTTGAGATCCTAGGAGGCGGCTGACCGAAAATGGAGACATGCATTGGAACCATTACCCAGTTGAAAATCTCGTATACAAACTCTTTGGCTTTATCCTCCCAAATTTTCGAGTGGTAGACATGAATAGGATCTTAATCGGTTGGAGTCCAGCTCCATTTCATTAATGGGAAATGTGTCATGAAGCAAATAACGTCCATGATGTATGAAAACATAAAAAATGAAGATGATTTCCCACTCGCCTTCTGCGCTCGATACTCTGTAATTCGACTGGCCAGGCTGTCTCACAACAATTTAGCCCAGTCGAAAGAAAATCCCTCAGCTATGGAATGGGTGAGTGGTACCCATGGGAGAAAACAATGAGTGGTGTCCTCCTTCCCATACAGTCTGCAGGCCATCATCACTATATACATGAATTGTGGTGCTAACGACGAGATTGAATAGATTCCATGAGTATCAGCCCTGAATTTCGCGGGGTGCGAAACCCAGTCCTTGATTAAATCAGATAATCTTTTCCCAAGCTACTTGCATTCTTTCATTTTGAAACCCTCTAGAAATTTGACATTGTGAGTAAGGTTTGGTGTGGGAGATAATTTATACATTGCCTGTAAATGCTCTGGCCGGAATGTCCCAATTGCCACCTTCTGCTCGTTGAATATTGTCCTAGTTGGGATATCCACATGGTCCAACGCCCACCTGATCATATCATAATAGGGAAAAAGTCGTGGCCTTGCTGCTATCTTGTGCATTTCTGACTGAGAAATGATTTTTTATTTGGTGGACAAATTGTCTTTCTTGTTATCGCTGGAATCGTCTGAACAATCTATCCGCTCAGAGTGCAGAATATTGGAAACATACGTCCACGTTTTGACAGTGTTGATGCTTCTGGGTGAGGTGTCATAAATGATATCTGAACCTTGACCTGTAACCTCGACAACTTCCCTGGATGTTTTTCGTGGAGCCATGGTATGGAACCTTGCAATTAGAAACCCTGTCACAAGAATAAAAGCACAGACGGAGGTTATCTTGGTAAAACTGGCTCTGCGCAAATTAGAAAGCAAACATAAGATAATGATGGAAACCTCTATGCTTTGAGCACTTAAGTTTTGTGCGAGTCTTTTCTTACAGCTCATTTAAAACATTTAATAGAAAGATTTAGAAATAAAGAGAGATCTTATTATCAATCATTTCACTGAAATTCTAATAAATGCCATAAATTTTCAAAAAATTGTGATTCGGGAGGATCGTAACAACATTTAATTTTTAGTCTGTAGGTTTGTATGGGTTGGAGGTTGTTTAAAGTGTTAATTTATCCATTTCATCCTTTTGATTAAGTGCGTTTAGTCCTTAATCCCCCTTTCGACGTTCGCAACGTCGGGTGATTTTACCCCTAGTCTTCGAGCCACAAACCCCGAGATCGCGATAGCGCAATTTTGTAAATTAACTATGATCTGGCTTAGGATTTAAAAAAACCATGATTAATTTATGAATACCACGACTTTGGGGATTAGAGCCACAAACGTGTCATTCTATGAGGTAGCAATCTCCGAGTCGCAAAATCGCGATAAAGATTACTGCGGCTTAAAAATATCGGCACTCCGTCATTTACTAGATTGACTTAACATGACTTCGCAACTTTGCATGTCGGAGGTTTGAAGGACATTCAACGTGTGACCCCCGTGACGCGAGAACACGAGGTAAATAAAAAGGTGATTAAGACTGAACCAACTATTTGCCATTTCGCGCGTCGGGGCACTGGGGCTTTGGTAGGTATAACCGTAAGATCTACGAGGTCCCGAAATCTGACTTTTTAGGCTTAAGTGTATCGTTTCATTACTTAGAAAGTAGGTGGCTCCAACCTTGATAGCTAGAGTATTCTTAAAAAACAAGTGTTTCCAACATAGGATCCAACTAGGGATCTCGTCTCCTTGTGGGGTGAGAAGAACAGTAGACCACGTGCCTTTATTGTGCAAATGGAGTCAATAGTTTGCTTCTGCGAAACCAATTCAGAAAAAAGGGTACAGAGGGGAGAAGGGATGTTTTCATCCTTACTTCTGAAAGCTTTCGAAACTTGATCACTCTCTTATCTCTATGTCAATACGATTGAAGATTTCCTTTTCCCTAATACCGAATTCCGGTTTTCTCAAGATGGTCCAAACAACCTTTGGAATTTTAATAGGTTCTGTTGATTTTGCTTGCATCAAGGTGAAGAAAACTCAACGTTTTTAATCAGGGAGTCTTGCACGAACCTGGGATGTAGATCAGGTTTCAAAGAAAACTAAATACTAGAGTACAAGACGATTCATGTATAACAACCTTACAAATATCTTAGATTGCTTCACTACAAGCGATCCTGTTCAGTACCCCGGTGAAGTTGTCCGATTCCCTTAATTGAATTTCCTTTCACCACTTCAAGTTGTAACTTTTCATTTAAATGCTGAGATGCGGACAATCTTTTTATGAATTTCCCTTCATCATCTCTGTTAGCACTCTGTAATTTTCCCAATGCTGTAAGGCAGTCACAAAGGCAACATCAAAACCACTTCGAGTCTTGGATCTAGCCCTCCAAGACTCAGAGAGGGATCTCTCTGTATGATATAGCTCTGTTTTAATAGATATTACGCTAGCTATGAAAGTATGGGGTTGGGGTTTTTGAAAGTATTTAGATGAGGAATTGGTTGACGAGTTTCTCATATCACCATTGGGCTATGGGGTCGGTTTATAAAACAATGATCAAATCAAATCTAGAGGTAAATGTCTCCACAGGGCAAGATAGTAACAACTGTTGGATCGAATCAAGTTTAAAGGGTGTCGATTTGAGGAAGAAAAAGGGGAGGAAAAACTGAGCAAATGAGCAGTTAAGAATTCATAGACTGAGTTTTAGAAGAAAACATAAAGATTATTGAAAAATTTGGACAAAGAGTATGCACGCATAAATTCTTCTCCATTAACTGTTTTTCAATAATAAGAAATGAAAATGCTTTAATGATAGCAGAAAGATAATAAAAAACAGACAAGGGACACACCACCAACACTGCTACACGAGAATCCTGTAAATCATTTCCTCCATCACTGATTTGTCATTCCAAAATTACAAAGAAACCTCCTGAAGTAACAAGGCCCGCAGTCCAGCCAAAAAAGGCAAAAATCTTTCCACAGGTCGAACCCTTTTACATTAAAATCCTCTCAATAAATAGGATAGACCATCCCAATAAGTTTTCCAAGTCGGTTTAACCGCCATCGGCCAAAAATAGTCACCAATCCCACAAAATTTGGAGCTCTCTGCCATGAAAGAAGGACCGGTTTTCTGCGAAAAAGGGGTTTGAACAAACATGATTTTCTCTTGAATGATGAAACCTGGGATAAAAATGAAAGAGGTTATTGTAGATGGACATGTTTTGGACAAAAACCTCCTTTGGTTTCGCCAAATTCGTCCCCAGATGGCCGTGACAGCTCCTGCAAGATCGGGACTGTAACGGAAAATTGGAAATATGGAAAAATAGGCCTCGAAGATGTTTTCTATTCTCCCTGCTCGTAACTCCGTTGCAAAAACGGAGAGAGGTTTTTGTTCTTCAGCCCGTTCTGAGCACAAACCTCTCTCGGATTTTTAAAATCTGTCTCCGTTTGCCCAAAATATGCCTCGGACGAACACATGATGAAACAGGCTAAAATTGGGCAAAAATGGGAAAAGTGGTTTTTTGGTGAAAAACGGTATTCCGGACCCCCCCCCTCTCGTTAAATTCTGGATGGTGAGGGGGGATCCGGAATTTTTATGGGCCATGGATTTATTTTGATGTGATGCGTGATGAAATGGAAGTGCATGAAGTTTAATGGGGATTCCGGAAACCCCCCTCTCGTTAAAGTCCGGAAGGTGAGGGGGGGTCCGGAAATTTTATGGTGCGTTGATTTATTTGTATGGGATAGTGGATGG
>SNQJ01S0222734.1:10348-25274 GCA_010110895.2 Picea sitchensis
ATGAGGGGGGTGAGTGGAGTGTGACGTATGGTAGGAGGGTGGGGGGGGGTAGGCTTAGGATAGGTGAATTTTAAGTTTTGTTTTTAGTTTTGTTTATTACATGCTTTTGTATACGTTTTTATTTTAATTATTATATATTTGTTTTATGTTTGTTTTTAATATGTTTTATATTTTCATTCAAATGTTTATATAACATAATTTGTATTATATTTTTGTTTTGTTTTTTGTTTTTTTATTCTTTTTGTTTTAATATTTAATATGTTTTATATTGTTTTTGTATTTTCTTTTTATTTAATTTTTAATTTTTTATGTTTTGTTTTATTTAATTTAAAACTAACCTAGTTACTAATACTAACTTAATTATTTAACCATTAATTAATTAATTAATTAACAATTGATTTATTATTAATTAACCAATTAATTATTAGCTAATCTAGCTTATTAAATTAACTACATTAACATTTATTATTATTTTAATCTAACTGACCTATTGTTCTTTTTGTTCATCCTAAGTCTGATTATTCACGGATGGGTGACGGGCGAGAGGTAGTGAATGGGGCCACAGGACAAGGGAGTGAGGGCGCAACGTGTATGAAGGATGCATCAGGGTGATGGGGGATCGAGTGAAAATAATGGAGGGAGGAAACATGATCAACCGAGCCAGACTTCGTCATCACGAGAAAACCGCCAAATCAACAGTCGAAGAATTGAGTTGCCTATAATTATAGGACCCCAACAATCTCTTTTTTGACTATATGGAGGCAATCAAAATTTGAATTTCCTTTCACCATCTATCTTATATTTTTCTCTAACATGAAGTGGGGGTAATCAATTAGTAGAAAGTATACCAAGGGTGATATATAATTTTGCAACAGAGGTCTGTTAACTTACTTTGATTACTCTGGATCAGTTTTCCTTTGACCTTCAAAATGTCTCATTCAGTAGGAAAACTTTAGGGGATAAATTATTTCCAGGGGTCTTCTTTTGAGCAAGACTAATTGTCAAAACCTGTTGAAAAAACCAAGGGAATTAGGATTAGCATATGCATATCTTAGTTCGGTAAAAGCTGAGGAGTTGTGAGAATTTGCCCAGAAGAATCGTTTTTCGGCTTTTAGAGCTAAAGTGCAACCTCTTTTTCTTCTGTGGAGACCACGGGAAGACATCTGGATTCCAAAGGAAAGAAATAGAAACAGAACAGAGTGACCAAGAAGGTTTCAAAATTCATTAATACAGGCGTTATAACGCAACCCTGACTCTTGGAATTTCTTTGAGGATGATTTACTTCTTCTGCTTACTTTAATTATCTTTATATTGTTCGGGGGAACTCTTTGGAATCCATAGTGAAAAAATGTTCTTTCCTGACACATCCGACGAATATGTTCACGCTCGATGAGAACATTGTTGCACCTAGGTGGTAATTATTTAAAAAATAAGACATTTCGGAAATCTTACCTTTGTCTTACCATTTCGTTTTTATCTTAGTAAATTTTATTTTATCACCTGTTTCGGGCATATTGATTTTCCGATGCATGACTATCCCCTTTTCTCTTTTTGCTATTTGGGCAGTAAGCGGAATCCTGCAAGAAGACAACATGAAGAAAATTAGGGTTTTAAGACTTATGGAATTCAAGGCGTTGATTATTTCATATCTCTACTTCTAGGAGATGACTAACCTGTTTTATTTTCGACGAAATTAAAACTTACCAAAAAACCGTAAAAACAAAAGACAAACCAATATATACAGTGGAAATTTGGAAATTATTTATTGCATAGAGTGCTTCAGATAATGCCCGTTGATAGGGGCGTTGAGGATTTTACTGTCCAAATTTTCCAACAAAAATGAGTTCTTCCCTTTAGAAGCCGTGACTTTGAAAGGTCCATACCATATATGATCAAATTTACCATGTTTAGCTGAGTCTTCCCTCCTAGCATCCCATTTCAAAACCAAATCGCCAGGGAGGAATTCCATGTCTTTAGCCTTATGATCGAACAATGCTTTCATTTTGTCCTGATATTTCCGCAGCCTTTCGTCCACTTTAGCCTTGTGCTGTTGAACTTCAATCAACTGTTTTATCCTTCTTGTGACATGGTTTGGTTCTTCTTTCTCATCTTGCCAAAGTTTCATCACAGGAAGCACCATATTTATGGGTTATACCACGTCAGTCCCGTATACCATTTGAAAAGGAGAAGTGCCAATAGAATTTTTTGTACCTATCCGGTTTGCCCACTTCAAATGTACATGCCAAGATTTTTTGTTTTCGTTCAATACTTTCTTAATTATGGTAATTAAGATTTTATTTTATGATTCGGCGAGCCAGTTGCCTTGGGGGTAGTATGCTGTAGAATGTCCCAGTATAATATTGTATTTTTGGCAAAAGATGACCATTGCCATTGATTTGAATGCCTGGGAATTATTTGTAACTATTTTTCAAGGACAACCAAATCTAGATAATATGTTTTCTTCCAGGAAATCTATCACCACTGAATCTGTCGCTTTTCTAGTCGGAATGGCTTCCACCCATTTGGTGAAATAATCTGTAGCGGTCAGTATCCATTTGTGTTGAGCGCTGTAATGTGGGTTAATTTTGCCTATAAAATCCAATCCCCATTGTTGAAAAGGGGCTTCCATTTTAACTGGGACCAGAGGTAATGCTGGGAGTTTCTGCTTGCTTGCGAACAGTTGGCAAGAGTTACAGGTTTTGACCTTGGCGTTGACATTTGAGAATAGTTTAGGCCAATAATATCTAGCCCTCAGGATTTTATAAGCGGTTGCTCTCCATGCGTGATGCCCTCCGCATACTCCTTCGTGAAATTCGTTTATGACCCTTTTTTTTTTGATTCGACTAAACAAACCAGTAGAAAACCTAGAGGGTCCTTCCAATACAATTGGCTTTCGGAAATACAGTACTTTACTGCATGCAATTTAAGTGTCCTGGCTTTAGATGGAGACAAATCACTCGAGCATTTCAGGGTCAGTAGGTAAGATACTATGTCTTTATACCAACCCTATGAGACAAACTTCTCTTCGATTCTGATTGTAGCTATTTGGTCATCGAACTCATCTATGTCAATGCATCCTTCGTTTTCATGCATGATGTTTATTCCGAGTGCTCTGAAATTTGATTTAGTTAGAAGCTTGGCCAAACCCTGTCCCTTTACGAGCTTCGTCGGCTTTACGTCTAGATCGAATTCTTGAATTTTAGAAAGCCACTGACTCCTCTTCCCGTCACTGTCGGGCTGAACCAACATGTCTTTTACAGAACTGGTAGGAACATATGCAATTACCTTGGAATGTAACACATAGGTTCTGAAAGCCTTTAGTGCCTTCACCATGGCATACACTTGCTTTTCCATAATATCATACCTCAATTCTGTGTCTCTGAGGCTTTTACTAAAAAATGCTATTGGTTTCTCGAAGTCTTCTTCATTCTTCTGGAGAAGTACTGCCACGACTGTGTGCTCGGAGGCAAATGAGAAAATCAGAAACTCTTTTAGATAGTTAGGACTGGCCAACACAGGCACCTCGCCTATAAATTTTTTGATACGCACAAATGACACTTTGTCTTCTGTCGTCCACTTGACTTCGTTGTTCTTCTTCAACATATATGTGATCAATTTGACGATTTCAAAAAATTTTGGGATAAATCTCCCCAAAAAAATTATTTTTACCAAAAATGATTGAATTTCCTTTACATTTCTAGGAATATTTATAGTGTCTATAGCTTCGACCCTTTTGGGATCGATTTTAATTTCGTCTCGAGACACAATATGGCCCAGGAGTTTACCTTATTGCATCACAAAATGAGATTTCTTGGGGTTTAAGGACAAACCAAATTTTCGGCATTTCTCGAACGTTTGCTTGAGATGTATCAGATGATCTTCGTCGGATTTAGAAAAAATAGTCAGATCATCGAGGTAGATAACCACGAATTTATCTCTCTCGCCGACGAAATCAATATCCATAGCGCGCTGGAAGGTAGCACCTGCATTCATCAAACCAAAAGGAATTTTGTCATACATAAATGTTCCCCAAGGAGTGGTGAAGGTTGTTTTTTATTTATCGTGCTCGTTGACAACAATCTGATTATAACTCGAAAACCTGTCGATCATGGACATTCTATTTTCCCCAACCACTTTTTCCAAAACGTGATCCATCTTGGGTAGCGGGTAATTGTCTTTGAGAGAGGATTTATTTAGATTCCTAAAATCTACACATAGTCTAATCTCCCCACTTTTCTTTCTAACGGGGACCAGGTTGGCTACCAAGTCAGAGTATCTCAGTCGTACGATTATTTTTACGTGTAGAAGTTTTTTGACTTCCTTCTAGACCACGGGGAATAAAATGGGATTAATTTTCCTGAGTTTCTGTCTAAAAGGTTTAACACCGGGTTTTAAAGGTATCTTGTGTTCGATCACAGTGGTGTCGTAAGTTCTCAACTCGTCATAAGACTAGGCGAACATGTCTTTGTATTGTTTGAGTAAATCTGCATATTTACCTTTTATTTCAGGAGGAAGGTACTTTGATATTTTAACTATTCTAGGCTCCCCTTTGGTCCCTATATCACAGTCTTGAACTTCTTCTGGTTGAGGCTGTAAAGTAGATTTTAAGGGCATGTCATTTTGGTCAAACGGTTTTTCCAGAGGGATTAGTCCTTTTGGAATCTGATTGTTTTTTAATACCAACATGTGATGATTCACGATCTTTTCTTGGAATTCTTGAGGATCCTCCCCCTCTTGCATAATCCAAGTATGACCGTTTTGGTTTTCTTGGTCACTGTGAGTTTCAATGAGTTCATCCAACATTTCAAGGAATTTTCTGATTTGTTCATCATCTTTGAACACCTGTCAGTGTTGAATGTTGTTCGGTATGGAAGGTCTGTGTCTCACCTCTATGTGGTACTTTAGTTTGAAAGCCGTAGGGGGTGCAAAGGTTGAGGCTTCTTTAGCTAAAGAATCGGCCTGTAGGTTCTCCGCACGTGGAATATAATGAACATTTACCGATGAGAAGAAATTTCCAATTAGATCTCAGGCGCAATTTCTGTAAGATCTTAATCTCGGGTGCTTGGCCTGGTATTGCTGATTTATCTGTTTCACAGTCAGTTCCACATCTCCATAGACTTCCAAGTTCTTAATGTTTAGCTTCCCGGTAACTTCTAGTCCCAAGACTAGGGCTTCGTACTCACATACATTATTCATGTAGTCTATGTCCCACTGCAGTCTGTAAGAAAAGGGGATAATGAATTCATCCTTGGGTGCTACAAACAATACTCCTGCACCTGCTCCTTCACATGACGAAGCGCCATGATTTTTTTTTTCCCAAATTCCAGTGGTATACAAATTTCCATCTGTCCTTTCTGATTTATTTTCATCTATATGACTTTCTTCTGTACAATTATTTAGGCCATCATTGAAAGATAAAATACAATTTCCCAGGTCCTGGTCGACGACATAAACAGGGTAATTATTAAGATGCCGTGGATCACTTACTGTATATGCCAACTACGTTTCCCTATATAACCGAGTGAACTATCCGGAAAAAATAGGAATAGTGGCATAGGTCATGTCTAGATGAAGAAATCCCCCAAGGTTGGCTCCCCAAGATCTAGATAATAGCAAGCCATACTTTGGAGGTATATTAGCGATAACTACATACATTCGAACATTTTTTACTAGAACTTGTGTGAGGATTACCACTAAGTCTTTAATCATGCCCATACACTTAACTCTCCTTGAATCGAAGGAATACAGATCCCCATATGGCCTGGTGATTTTGAGCCCTAGTCTATCCATAATAGACTTGGGCATTACGTTATGTGAGGCTCCAGAATCTAGCATGCAGTTATGCAGTAGATGATCGTGCATGTTTAGTGTAATTTAGAAGGGGGCAACGATATCCCTGGCACCTTCAAAATGCGGACCAAAATTTATGTTAGGCTTATCGTCTTCCAAATTTATCACGTCAGACTAGCTTTCTAAATCTGAAAAATTTATCATTTTGGTTAATTTTTTTTGGTACACAGGATTCTTTGCCAATTCGACCAGGGGTATTGGTATCTTGATATTATTTATCTCATTTTCGAGGCTGAAACTTGCCATGAGTTTATATGTTTCTTTGGTGGGAGCTTCGGTCTCCTTCCTTTCTAACTTATTTGTTTGCACTGTTTTATTCTCGGTGATTCCGGTCTCCGATGTCTGTGTTCCGGCTACCTTAGTTTTCCCAGCTCGGATCTCGGCCTCCTTTGTTTCGGTATTTTGCGGATCTGCTCCTTTTATTTTAGTCTTCTGTATCTCGATATCTTTCAGAGCAGGTTCATATGTTTCTCCTCTTGGCAGGATTTTTTTTGGTTGAGTAGTTGACACAGGTTTATTTTTTGGCCTCAGATTGTACTTATGTTGAAGCTCGACCATTATAGTGTCGGCTATCCCTTGATAGGTAGAATCACTCGTATTGTTTATGTTGTTACCTTTATTTGACGGTTGTTCTGTTTTGAGAGACCTCTCATAATCTTCCTTGGTTAGGTGAGGCTATACACAATCGTCACCCAAATTGTTAACGTCTTCTTCTAAATCCTCAAACTCTTGCAAGTCATTTCCTCCTATAAAATTTTCATTCTTTAAAAGAGTTTGAATTTTTTGGTCTTCGTTTTTAATTTGTCTTTGTTGAATTTGAGGATTGGGGTTCCTTATGGACTCTCTCTTAACGAATTGATATGCTTTGTATTGATCTAGCTCCATCCTTGAAATCTTATTTGATAACTCTTTTATTATCCTAGCCATATCATCCATTTTATCATCTGAGGAACTCCCAGCTCCCGAGGGTCCCGCTTGTTCTCTAAAGCATTTGGTTTCTTTGTTTCCCATGTCTATTTTTTTTTTAATTTACCAGAAGCCATCATGTTCGACTCAATCTCTACAACATCATCTTGCATTCAGGTTAGGTCGGCGCATCTCCTTTCTTTCAGTAAGAGTGCGAAATCAGGTTCGAAGGCTCTCGCAAAGGTTACCTTGGCTACATGTTGAGACGATTTAACTTCGACTCAGATCTTATTATATAATTTGTTAAATATTTGAATGAATTCCATGATGGTTTCTGAACCCTTTTTCTTCAAAGATCCAAACTCAGTCAGGTAATATAAATGGTCCTTCCTTTCACCCCATTGTATAAGAAAGGAATCTTCAAGAGCATCATAGGATAATATCGATCCTGTGGGAAGAATTCGAAACCAAGTTCTCACATGACCTTCGAAAGTCTAGAAAAACAATCGTGAATACACATCTTCATGTTCAAGACCTAGGATATTCACGAATTGATCAAAATTTTTTATGTGTTCGGTCGCGATGAGGTCTCCTTCCCCTGTGAACTTAGGTAGGTTTTTCATGTAGTTTTCAGGCAGGTCATGAAGAGGTACCGGGAGGACCAGAGGAGCGTATCTGGAAGCTACTTTAGCGAAGATCCTGGGAGGTGGGGGTGGCCCTTGGCCCTCCACTCCTCCTCCTGCAACACCCCCACCTCCTCCTCCTCCTCTCCCAACAACCCCCCCTCCTCCGACAACCACCATAGCTACTCTAGGAGAGGAAATTGGTATGTTGTACATAGTGTTTTGGAAGATGTATAGCGAATCTTTAGCTTCTTCGGGAGGTTAGAAAGCTGAAAAAGGTGGGAACGAGATACGAGGGCTAGTTTCCTCTGATTTGCAAGAGATGTAAATTAGAGAACCCGTAGGTGTGGAATCCGAGTATATGGTATACTCTTCGAGATTTAAGGGGGTCGGAAAATCTGACCGAAGAGTTGGAGGGATATCGATCGACGCAAGTTTTATCGAGATATTTTCGATTTCATTTACGCCAGAGGTAGTCAGATGAGTTTCAGATTTAACTTCGGGGAAGACTAAATCTGGGTTTATGGTTTCGGTATCAACTGATTTGGCTGACGTTTCTCTGAAAAGGGTCTTAGGGGGAACTTCTTGTGAAGATAGAGTTTCTAGAGGAACCTTTGCCTTAGGTTGTGTGTGCCTAAGCTGGTAGACCACAGTAGTTGGTTTAAGGGATCGTCTTGTTTTTAATATTTTTTCAAGGTCGGAAACAGGCGCGGTCTGTTTATCATCTGGGTTTTGTCTGGTGTTCCTTTGACCAGATGCCAACTTACTTAAACGTGGAGTCGCCAAGTGAAAATTAAAACTTAGCCTTTATAAGGTGTTCACTCTTTGTTCACTATCAAAGAGTAGACGCTTGCAAATGTCGTTCTCCCAGGGAAAATGATTTCGGATCTTTGTCCTCGGCAACGACGCCAGAAAGATGTTGTTCCAGATTCTGCACTTAAGGCTATGAAGTATAGAGTCTAGGCATCCAAAGAGGGTGAATGATAGAAAATGAAAAAACAACTCTCAGGGAAAGAAGCTATGGCTGATTTCTAAGTTGCCTTCGCCTAGCTTCCATATGTTCCTAGATGCTTATATCCCGCTCAATGGCCGCCCATGAACGTTCGAGTTCTACCCAGGTAGTGGCAGTATTTAATATGGTATCAAAGAGGTTTAAAGAGATGCTAGCCTGATCTGAAAGATCGAGTTCAACATTGGGTTGTCTTACAATGGGCACAGTCATGAAGGAACGAGGTTTTAAAAGGTTTGATACTTCTTTTTTAGAATGCTGTTTCAATTTTAGACCGTATGATGAAGGATTTTTTGGATCCGAATTAATAGTAAAACAAATCCAAAGGCCTTTTCCCATAACTGAGTTAATTTTGAAAGGTCATGCATAAAACGAAGGAAAACATTAAGCTGTCAACAATGTGAGGCTTCGATCAAGGAAGAATCTCACCCTATAACAGAAGAAGAAAATAGAGAAGAAAAACTTTGAAGAAGCATAAAATATAGAAATCTAAATAATCCAGAGGTCTTGTACTTGCTAATAGCCGATATAGAGGAAAAACTGTAAACGATTAGATGAATGAAACAGTTGATCACCACAATAGAGATTGTACTAAATTGCAGCTAAGCATTCATCAAAGATATACATGAGAAATGAAACTAGGTATGAAATAACAACGAAAAGCACATAACTCAGTCTTCACAGAATCTGGAATCTTCGAATTGCTTCTATTAACTCTGGCAAAAGAATAAATGTATCTATTACAATCCACCAAAAATAAAAATCCTCTGTTCTCTCTTTCGAGATTATACTTATACAAAAATTAAAATGTTTCGAATTCTGATCATTCTAGAGTTTCAGTTACAAGTGAAAAAATGAAGCGTTTCATTTCCTTGTCCTTGGCCTTCCTCCATACCGGCAGGGCACCCTCTTTTCTTTGTTTCTCAAGCCCCAAAAATAGAATGGAATGAACATATTTCATTATTTCCCCCCAGAAGTCTGCCTTTTCCCCTGCTCAATACAACAGACACATCTTTCTATCAACTGGGTTATCAACTTAGAAGGTTCTGTTTGGTTGTTAGCCTCAAAAGTATAGCAATTTTTTGCCAATTGTGGCAATCTCTTTCCTACTTGTCTGTCCTCTGTGATAATAGAAAATAGTTGTAAGTTTGCTTAATCAACCATTTATCCACTTGGATCTTATCGAATTGACTTATCTGGGACAATTCAACTTGCTCTCTTTCCACACTTTCCCTGATATCCAATAAATGTTTGGCTATGTCGATTTTACCTAACGTTCCAGAACTACTCTCTTTATCGAGATCTAATAAATTTTTATTTATCAAGCTAAATACCTCTTCACAAGCATCTCTAGTATCCTTAACCCTTTTCCTTCTCTCGGATATATTATGCTCCCATGTCTTCAGCAGGATATTACCTCTGGTTTTCTCTGGAAAGGACAACCTGGAACTAATGACCGCTTCTTCTTTTGCTGTCACTATAACAACCTCCTGGAAAGCAACACGAGCTGCCCTAGTTTCTCTTTCTCTCAAAGATATGTCGTTTAGTGCTTGATCTATTGTTTGAAAGTGGTTATGGATGGCTTCTACTTTAGCAAGTAGATTCTGCTGAGCCGTTTATACCTTCTTTCGTATTTCTGTAGCTTGGGATTGGAATGTTGTTATGTCTATGACCTGGTTCTCAATAGAAATCAATTTAGATTGCAACTACCTTATTTGCTCCTCCTGCTGATTTACCCATGTTTGGCTCACCTATGCCGACTAACGCATCTGCTCAAGATCGGATTTGAGCCGTTTGATTTCCTGTTGATCAACTTCTCTGGATTGCTCGATGCCTTTTTTCACCTCATCCCTAGCATTCGCCTCTGCCGTTGCTACCCGATATTTGCTGATCAAAAGGTTCTTTTGTTTCAGCCGTGCCTTCAAAGCTCCAACTGAATATTGGTTGGCCGTCGCATAAGTCCCCAACGTTCCTGCTACCTCATCAATGAACTCTTCCTCCTCCAAGGATTCTCCATCTGTTAAGATTTTGTATCTTTTAGCTGCTACACCCGCTCTTTGATACGTTTCCTACTTCACCACAACCTTCCTCTTTTTGCTAAAAAAGAAATCACTAGGAGGTAGTTCTTCCACGGAGATAGGTGTTAGATCCTCTTTGAACAATACTTCTGTATCGGGGTTTCCCTTTTTGAATTGTAACAGTGTAATGGATTGGATGGGATTGCCGATTTCCTTGGTGACTATCTTCTGGTTTCCTTCTTCTTGGTTGGGGATCTCTTGTTCCTGATTCGAGATCTTAGTTTCCTCTGTCTTACCCTGAGCCTCTTTCTTGCTAGGGTTCGCGCCCGTTGAACTTTCACCTTCTGCTTGCTGTGTAACTAGGGGTTTTGAGGTTCTTCCCTTCAAAACTTCAGGGAGGCAACTTCTTCAGTGCTCCTGAAATTTATAGAAATCAACTATATCCCCGGGTGAAAAAACCTGAATACGACTTAAAACTTCAGAGTAAGACCTCACCCCTCGAAATATTTCATCGTGAGGTGAGTCTTCATGCTTGTATCTTTTCAGACCATAGCTCGCCATGTGATTACTCACAACTTTATTAGGGTCATGTTTCTTAAACTCAATATCTACTAATTTCATTTCCTCTAGGGCTGTGGCCTTTGCTCTGGCATGGCCGAAATCTAATAAAGAATATGTACCGATGTGAATGGGAAATGGTGGCCATCCCTTCTTCAATACTCCTTTGAGCTCTTTTCTTACCCCCCCGAGTACAGTCTACCTGGCAATATCGCGACATACTAGCTTATCTAGTAAGAATCACAGCAGAGCATATGGGGGAAAAAATGTGCCAAAAACCCTAATATATGAAAATTCTTCTTCTATATACCAATCTGCCACGCTGCTTAGGTTGGACGTGATGCTATCTCGTATACAAACTCTTTGGCTTTATCCTCCCAAAGTTTCGAGTGGTAGACATGAATAGGCTCTGCATCGGTTGGAGTCCAGGTCCATTTCATTAATGGGAAAGGTGCCATGAAGAAAATAACGTCCATGATGTATGTAGACATAAAAAATGAAGACACTTTCCCACTCGCCTTCTGCGCTCGATACTCTGTAATTCGACTGGCCAGGCTTTTTGACAAAAATTTAGCCCAGTTGAAAGAAAATACCTCAGCTATAGAATGGATAAGTTGTACCCATGGGAGAAAAAAATGAGTGGTGTCCTCCTTCCCATACAATTTGCAGGACATCATTGCTATATACATGAATTGTGGTTCTAACGACGAGATTTAATAGATTCCATGAGTATCGGCCCTGAATTTCGCGGGGTGCGAAACCCACTCCTTGATTAAATCAGATAATATTTTCCCAAACTACTCGCATTCCTTCATTTTGAAACCCTCTAGAAATTCGACATTGTGAGTAAGGTTTGGTGTGGGAGACAATTTATACATTGCATGTAAATGCTCTGGCCGAAATGTCCCAATTGCCACCTTCTGCTCGTTGAATATCGTCCTAGTCGGGATATCCACATGGTCCAGCGCCCACCTGATCATATCATAATAGGGAAAAAGTCACGACCTTGCTTCTATCTTGTGCATTTCTGACTTAGCAACGATTTTTTATTTGGTGGAAAAATCATCTTTCTCGTTATCCCTGGAATCATCTGAACAGTCTATCCACTCGGAGTGCAGAATATTGGAAACATACATCCACGTTTTGACAGTATTGATGATTTTAGGCAAGGTGTCAAAAATGATATTTGAACCTTGACCTGGAACCTCGACAACTGCCCTGGACGTTTTCGCGGAGCCATGGTATGGAACCTTGCAATTAGAAACCCTGTCTCAAGAATAAAAGCATAGACATAGGTTATCTTGGTAAAACTAGCTCTGCGCAAATTAGAAAGCAAACATAAGATAATGATGGAAACCTCTACGCTTTGAGCACTTAAGTCTGTGTGAGTCTTTGCTGACAGCTTGTTTAAAACATTTAATAAAAATATTTAGAAACAAAGCGGGATCTTATTACCAATCATTTCACTGAAATTCTAATAAATGCCATAAATTTTCAAAAAATTGTGACTCGGGAGGATCGTAACAACATTTAATTTTCAGTTTGTAAGTTTGTACGGGTTGGAGGTTGTTTAAAGTGTTAATTTATCGAGTTCAACCTTTTGATTAAGTGCGTTTAGTCCTTAATCCCCCTTTCAGTGTTCGCAACGTCGGGTGATTTTACCCTTAGTCTTCGAGGTACGAACCTCGAGATCGCGATAGCGCAATTTTGTAAATTAACTGTGATCTGGCTTAGGATTTAAAAAAACCATGATTAATTTATGAATACCGCGACTTTTGGGATTGGAGCCACGAACGTGTCATTCTATGAGGTAACAATTGCCGAGTTGCAAAATCGCGATAAAGATTATCGTGGCTTAAAAATATCGACACTCCGTCATTTACCAGATTGACTTAACACGGCTTCGCAACTTCGCATGTCGGAGGTTCGAAGGACATTCACCGTGTGACCCCCGCGACACGAGAACACGAGGTAAATAAAAACATGATTAAGACCGAACCAACTATTCACCATTTCGCGTGTCGGGGTACTGGGGCTTTGGTAGGTATAACCGTAAGATCTACGAGGTCCAAAAATCTGATTTTTTAGGATTAAGTGTATTGTTTCATTACTTAGAAAGTAGGTGGCTCCAACCTTGATAACTAGAGTATTCTAAAAAAACAAGTGTTTCCAACACATGGAATGAAATACCAGATTTAGTGACATTGCAACATTACACAAAAGGGTTGTTTAGTGACATTGCAACATTACACAAAAGGGTTGTTTAGTGACATTGCAACATTACACAAAAGGGTTGTATAAATGAAAAATATATTATTAATTAATACAAACATTAGTAAAAAAATACATTTTTAAAGTATTAATACAATAATAAAGTAATTAATAACAAATTATGAAAGTATTAATAACAAATTATTGTTAAAGTATTAATAACAAATTATGAAAGTATTAATACATTAATAATGTATTATGTTAAAGACATTGGGAGAAAGGGTTGTCTTTTCTTACATTATGAAATTCCAATACATTTGTCATAGTCACACTGTGGGTTATGTTAACAACATTTAAATGTCTAGAAATATTTGTGTCATTGCAATGTTGGGCAAAGTTGATCACTTTGCAACATGAAAGTTATGAACAACACATGTTGACAATGTGTTTTGGTTGTCACATTGTGACGTTTTCAAATGTTTGTGACATTGGTATGTGAGAACGTGTGTGTATATGATAGATTGGGACCAAGGGACAACATTCGTAGTATTGTGATGTTTACAAACTTCGTGGAAATGTGACAAAGAAAAGAGTTTTGTAACATAACAAGGGTAAATCATGAACATCACATTGTGAATGTCATAATATGCACGTATATGATAGCACGTTGCTATGTTTCATAACATAGCAACATCATCTCTATGTGTGTAAGATTGAGAGATTATGAAGTTCGTTGCAATGTGACAAATGCAAGAGTTTAGTAACATAACAAGGTTTTTTCATGAACATCACATTGCGATGTGCATGGAATGAAATACCATATTTAGTGACTTTGCAACATTACACAAAAGGGTTGTTTAGTGACATTGCAACATTACACAGAAGGGTTGTATAAATGAAAAATATATTATTAATTAATACAAACATTAGTAAAAAAATACAATGTTAAAGTATTAATACAATAATAAAGTAATACATTAATAACAAATTATGAAAGTATTAATACATTAATAGTGTATTATGTTAAAGACATTGGGAGAAAGGGTTGTCTTTTCTTACATTATGAAAATCCAATACATTTGTCATAGTCACAGAGTGGGTTATGTTAACAACAATGAAATGTATAGAAATATTTGAGTCATTGCAATGTTGGGCAACATTTATCACTTAGCAACATGAAATTTATGAACAACACATGTTGACAATGTGTTTTGTTTGTCACATTCTAATGTTTTGAAATGTTTGTGACATTGGGACGTGAGAATGTGTGTGTATATGACAGATTGGGATCACGGGACAACGTTCGTAGTATTGCGACATATATGATTTTTCTATGTTTCATCACATAGCAACATCATCTATATGTGTGTAAGATTGAGACATTACGAAGTTTGTTGCAATGTGACAAATGCAAGAGTTTAGTAACATAACAAGGTTTATTCATGAACATCACATTGCAATGTGCATGGAATGATATTACCAAATTTAGTGACATTGCAACATTACACAAAAGGGTTGTTTAAGCTTGTCCTTGATGATTACATAAATTTATGTCTTTTATTAATATATATAATTTAATATAAGCGCTAATGTATTAAAGTATTAAATGTTGAATATTAACAAATTAGTAAGAATACATTTATACATTTTAAAATATAACCCTCAAAGCAAGTTTATTGTAGAATTGAATGCTAGTGTTATTGCAAAAAGAGAGGTTTGAATTGTTATATTTGAAGATGTTAAATATAAAA
>SNQJ01S0222737.1:0-14926 GCA_010110895.2 Picea sitchensis
GTCATAGTTGATGAGTAGTTGACACATGATTGGTACATACTTGGTAGATGGTTGGATGCACTTTTTTATGGTGCAGGTTGATTACAGGTTATTTGGTACAGGTTGGTGCATGGTTGATGCACTTTTTTATGGTACATGTTGATTACAGGTTGATGCATGGTTGATGCATTTTTCAGATTTATTGGTACATGTTTACAACGATATATATCGCAGTTATAGGTTGACAGTGGTTCCACCATTCTACTTCTACTTTAGGGTGGCAGGATGGGGCAAGGACAGGTGGTTGTAGCCACCTTCTGGTTGTAGCCGGAGAACATAGGGGGTTGTAGCCTCCTTCTGGTTGTATCCAGAGAATTGGGGAGTTGGAGCTTCCCTTAGGTTGTAGCCTGAGAAACTAGGGAGTTGGAGCCTCCTTCTAGTTGTAGCTGGAAAACAAAGGAAGTCGGTGCTTCCAATGAATGTAATTCTTCAAGACATATAAGAAAAAACATTCTGTGGTTTTCTCCCGATTTGGGTTTCCACGTAAAACATTGGTGTACTGTGTATGTGTATGTTTGTTCATTTGTTCATTGATTATTTACTCTGCAGTTATTGGATGATAATTATTCATTGATATAACACTTGGATTATATGATTAAAAATGATTAAATTTATCTATTATTGATTCACCCCCCCTCTAAGTAATCCAACAGTTTTACAGGAATTATTGAGTGCATTTTGGTGAATGCATGTATATATTATATAACGTAGAAATGATTATGCTAACCACTGAAATGATGTGAGTATTGCTAACTCATGAAGTTGAAAATACTTCAGGAGTTGTTAGATATTACAACAAGAAAGTTACATGTTAAAGTAGTTACATAAAAATTATGGAAAAGATCTGTCAAGGGAACAAAGTGATAGCAATATTGACAGATAGAAGAAATAATATATTAGTTGATAATACATGTGTAGAGAATGATGGGTTCATTCCAATTGATAGTTGTATTAATGGAAGTGATTGAATTTTAGTTGTAAACAATTCTGAGATCACTTTGTGAATTTGTTTTGAATTGTTACCATGAAAATATATATCTTGTACATGAGATACTGAAAATTTGTTTGGCTGAGTGTGAATTGAGGAAATTGCAGGTAGAATGGTATTGGATATGGCAGGAATGTAATCCCATAAGGAAGACCAATTCCTGGTGCTGCAAAAGCTAAATATTATGAGAAAAAAATTCATGCCTGAGAATTCTATTTCCTGTATATAAAAAGATTTGAGAAATTAAAAAAATTATTATGATATGCTAACAATTGGTTTGGTTGATCCAAGGTTGAGAAAATTGGAGGAATAATGGTATTGGGTATGGAATTGTTGTAATACATAATAAACATTGATGCCTGCAACTGCAAGAGCCAAATGAATTATGAGCAGGAAGCTCATGCTTGGAAAAAAATATTTTCTTGTATAAAACATATTTGACATGTATGATTGAAAATTGTTATAATGATATCTCATGATGATTTTATGTGTACAATACAGATGAGATGTTGGCTATGAAAAATGGAAGCTCATGAAAAAGAGCACTAGAAGGAAATCAAGCTCAATGATGAAGGCATAAAATGAAGAAAGTCTAATGGACTTGTTGTAGCTAGATTTCTTGGAACCACAACTATGAAACTTTATAGTCGAGTGCACTGGATCCATGGAGAGAAGTGGAAAAACCTAAGGGACTACATGGAAGAGAAAGGGGTTCATTTCTTTGGTTTATGAAGGATGATAGGGAATGTGAGCTTGCTGGTTGGAACTATTGCCAGAAATATAAATTATGAAGACCATTATACATGTTTTGGGTCGAAATGCCTATGTATACATGTTTAATTTTAGTCTAGAGTGCCTATGTATATAAGAGTTGGTTGGATTTCCTGTGTGGATTAAGGCCAGAGAGCCTAGATTTGTAATGTTAATAAAATTGGAATGGTATTGTGCACTGAGGACAATGACAAAATAAGGGGATGGGGATGTAACACCCCGGTTTTAATCCCTATGAACTATAATGTATTATGTAATTGTGACTTAAGTTGGTGAGCTGGTAAAGTTGAAAAGGGGCCAGAGTGCCTAGGAAGTGTAATACATCTATATACATTAATAACAATATACATTACTGGCTATAATATGGACAAGGAAAAAAGAGATAGGAGGATATGACTCCACAAGAGAGGGGGATAAAGGGGATAAGTATTTTTATAATATTTTATTTACCAATAATTGATTTTATGGAGAAAAGTGGTTACATGAGCTTCTTGGGAGGAAGGCCATGTGGTTCTTATTTTCATGTAATTATATAAACATCCCTTGCTGGTTGTTTTGGTGTTGTTCTAGATTCACTTGTTCTTATTCATTCATTGTTACACACTTCTCACTCTTTCATTTTTGGTGCCTCATTCTTTCTAATTTGTGTGTGTTGGACCTTGACCAAGTTTTGAGAAAACATTGGTCGTGTTTGACCATTTTTGGGACTTCGACAGGCTAGTTGAAGATGGAATGCCAAGGCGGAGTTGAGATCACGTGATCTCACCTATTTTACGGGATTTTTGGGGATTTTAGGGTTTATGTAATGGGTTAAGGGATGTCGGCCCATGGGTTTACCCATGATTAGGACTTTTTGTAATGTATAAATAAGTAGCTAAGTGATATAAGAAGTAGTTATGAGTACTAGTTATTGACCGACTTAGTGCATGACTAGTTGGATTTGAGAAAAAGGATGTAGATGTAAGGCTTTGTGCTAATAAAAAGTTGGCTCTGTGCCTTGACCTGATTTTGGGAAGGAGGATCTGACGGGTTGCACGCAGATCTCCTGTCCTCTACGGAGTTTCACTCTGTGGCTTTGTGTGCAGGAGCCGAAGAATGTAGAAATATTGAAGATTAATAAAGAAGAGAAGAAGAAGTTGTTGGACGTGGCCCCACACTGGGGTGAACCACATATATCCTATGTTCTGGTGTTCTTTATGCAATGTTTCTCATGTTGTTTAGGTGTTTATATTCTTAGTGCACTGATCTTGATGTATGATAGGTAGATCTGTGGATGCTTGGTTCTTTATGATATTTGATTGTTAGATATGAGTAAATGTTATGTTATAGGTGATCGAAAGTACTTGATATTGGTTTCTACTGCGTTGATCTGTAATTAGGGTTTAATATCCAATGTGAACGGGACTTATGAACTAATGCATATTGAACTAGGTTAAACCTAACTTACACCTAACCCTATGTGGAAGACTTACTCATGTACCTATGATAGTCCATGGAACATCGACTGAAGAATAATTTGAAGTTATTAAGTTTGTTGAGAATAAGGCCCCATTTTCACTTTTGTTAGGAAAGAATTGGATTGAGAAGGATCATATCAGAAGAAAAGCAGAGGAGGAAGCCACTGAATAGAAAAAACAAGAACTATGGGACTTCATAGCCAGAAAATAGAGTGATTGATACAAGAACAAGAGGATAAGTCGAAGCAGCAAAAGGCAAGATAATTAGCTATCGAAGTTGAAAGAACACAAGAAGGCTTAAAGAACATGTCCATGCAGGAAAGAAGTGCATCCACCCTGGAAATAGTAAGAGAAGAGGTATTATCTCTCAACCCTCTGAAAGAACATCAACAGTGCGAAGTTACTACGCTAAGAGAAGATAAGAATAAGAATGGAAAGAGGAATCTAGAGAATCAGATCACAGGGAAGAAGGCAAGAAAGCTTAGTAAGAAGAAATCCAAGTTAGAAAAACTACAGGAAGTTACAGTAACGACTTTGCAGGAGACAAGTCTGCAAAATTTGAACCTCGTTGGAATAGCAGAACAACGCAGAATGGGAATTCACCACGACAAAGCTATATGACTGTTGGAGGCACCCTGATTGTTAGAATGATGCTCCGAAATGACTAGAAACACAATTATTGACGAAAATAATGATGTTGGACTGTTGGGACTACACCATAACAACCCGATTCATATTGATTGAGGCATATTTTCCCGTTGGAGGAATCCATTACGACGTTGCATATTTAACTCATCGGATGCTGTGCTAGGACCACTTTTTGCAAACCGAGATATCTGAGAAAACAAAGAATTGATTGCATACCACGTTGTGCTGTCTAGACCTCACCATCCATTTGATTACCTTGTCTGTCTGTTCTCTTACCCGATCTCCTTGATTACAATTGTGAATGTTGGGTGAGCATAACACACTAGAGAAGTCTGTGGAGGATATTTTGATAGACCTCATGGCTGAGAAATTCATGTCTGTAGGAATATAGGCATCGTTGACTGGAAAATTGCAAGCATCCCCATCGACTGGATGACATTATGGCCGTGCTACTGAGAAATGAAGCAAACACCGCGATGATATTGCTAATGCAAAGAAGATACCATCGGTCTTGCCAAACTACATCTCACCTTTGGTTGGCGCGGTTAACCGTGAAAAAATCTCATGTGCTTTTGAATACACGTTGATCACTGCGTACCTCTCGAAGGGGATACGTGCAATTGGACACTAGTTAGGACTGATCCCATCTCTCAAGATCCGTGAATTCAACTTCGGAGACTGGAATAACTATGTGATGCTCACACCGCATAGGTACTTGATGAAGATGGCTGGGAAGAATCCCAAGATAATTCCCTAGCTATGGATTAAGGAGTTTGCGCAATCAATGATCTTGAACGTGATGAAGATCCCCCACTTTGGTCAACATTAGGAGGTTAACTCTTGCATTAAACTCCTCCTGTCGTTCTACTATGGAGGTTATATTTGGTTAGATATGTGCATCACTATGGATCTAGTGTTGATCCACTTGATCATTGGATTGAGCATGCAGGGAATGGACCCTCAACAGTTCTACCCAGGGAAGATGTCAGATATCTCCTTGGCCCAATGTATAAAAAAAGACTATGGTGATGTAGAGAAGGGGAAGAGAGGCTACAAGGTAGCCTCCATATAGGATGGCGTAGTGCGCCTTGCTTTCCAACTGATCCTTAGAAATATCGTCAGAAAGAACTGGCCGACACAAGTCACAGGGTTCGTAGTGGACCTCGCAGGGAAGTGCATAGAAGGTATGCAGATGAACTAGGTGAGATACCTCGTAACGAACTGGAAAAGTATTTATGCGAAGTAAAATATCAAGGGTATGAGTTTCACTTTAGTTGGCTATTGGTACTGATATCATTTGTCGCTTGGAAAATGCCGAAAGGAGCAGCCTTCCTAGAAGTTGAGCCATCAGAGCCGTTGGCTGCAAGTTTCTCCACCTTGTGGTACATGAATGATATGGTGAAGCAGTGGCAGTTGAATGATGTCTTGCATACTTAATACCTACAGCTGAAGAACACCATTGAATCATTCCCTTGAATGGCACCAAATACACTCCATCAGTACAGACCATTCACAAAGTTTCACGCAGACCGACACTTCATCTACATCACCGTGCGTAGGGATGAAAGTAAGGAGGAGCTGCAGTCTTACTATAAGTTGACTGAGGAAGACATGGATGAGATCACTAAGGAATGGCCAACATAATTCCTTGTACCAGTGGAAGATTCCAAACTCTCCAACCCCGACATCATTGAAATTCCTTTGGTCACCCAGACTGAGTATGATGGACAGAGCAACACAAAGAAAAAAAAGAGAAAGGAGGAAGTGAAAAACATATAAAGTGATGAGAAGGGCAGTGCATCGGAGGAAACTGCGCCTGACTCACCTGTAGGAGGAGGAGGAGACGAGGTAAACCAAGAGGAAGGAGGGTAAGAAGGAGACAAGCATGAAATAGGTGAAGTAACACTGCCAAAGGATCCCCTTACAGAGGCTAAGAAATCAAAGAAAAGGAAGGTTTCTCTGCAAAAACTCTCAGCATGGAAGAAGACTCGAACCAATAAGCCTTAGTCGCAGAATGTGCTCACAGTGGACAATATTGAGCTCATCATCACAACTATATAATATGCTTCAGAAGATATCCTACAGAGACATGAAGAAAAGTAAGAAATATTGTATGAAAAAATAGAGAAGGAGCTCAAAGACATCCAACAAGATGTCCATTCGAGCCACGCAATGCCTACTGTGCCGTATTCAGTAGAAAGTGTAGAATTGGGGGATGAGCCCATCCAATTACGAAGGCTAGAAGATGCAACTGAAGCTTGACTCCATCGAGTCCAAGAAGAAAAGGAGAAGGCCATAGAGACCTTAAAGAAATAAAAGGAGGAGGCCCTAGAGAAACTTCAATTTGCGTAGAAGGAGAAAAATTAAATTCAATCGAAGTTTGAGCAGGACAATGCGAAGATATAGGAAGAAAAAGACCAATTGCTCACAAAGAAGATTGTGATCAAGGAGGCAATGACTAAAGCACTTCGCTTTGTGCCGGGCTTGGTGCAGGAGGAAGAATATTCAACCAAGATACAAGTGGGGAAGCTCGTTGGGGCCATTCAACAAATTAAAGCTAGAGTAATGGAGCTATAAATCCAAGCAGTGTCGAGCACTTCGAAAGAAGTGTGCGATCAGATGGAAGAAGCTTCCAGGAACGCAATAGAAAGAATTAGGGCACTTGCCTTAGAGTGTAAGAAACTAAGTGATCGAAGTGCATAGACCTATGAGCACCTTGCAGAAGATCCGGAGATGAGGAAACTTGAGGGACAACTCCAGGAGGCGAAGCAATAGGCATCCATCATACAAGCACACATGAAGCTACTTACTACTTTTTAGAATATGAAGAGGTTGCAAGAGCAGCGCGCAGTCCATTAGAAGCGAACAATCCAGCAGCAGCGTGCAGTCCATCAACAGGTTACTATTATCCAAAGCAAGGTTATGGAAGTGACATAGAGACTTCAATTGGTGCAGGATGAAGCCTGTATGATTTTTGAAGAGCTTGAAGGAAAAGGCTCATAGATGGAACAAATGGTAATGGCAATGGAACAATGCCTGGAAGGCCTTGTTACAAAAAAAGTGATCCAGGAGTTCACCGAGAAAGAGGCTCTGGCGAAGCATAAAGTCGAGGTAGCTCGAGGCCTTCGAAGCAACCTTGCCTAGATCTGAGTGACTCAGGATGAGTCATAGGTGAGTGTTGGGGGCCTATTGGCCCTTGACCAAGTTTTGAGGAAACATTGGTCATTTATGACCATTTTTGGGACTTCGACAGGCTGGTCGAAGATGGAATGCCAAGGTGGAGTTGAGATCACGGGATCTCACCTATTTTACACAATTTTTGGGGTTTTTAGGGTTTATGTAATGGGTTAAGGGATGTCGGCCCATGGGTTTAACCATGATTAGGCATTTTTGTAATGTATAAATAAGTAGCTAAGCGATGTTAGAAGTAGTTCTAAGTACTAGTTATTGATCGGCTTAGTGCATGACTAGTTGGCTTTGTGCAAAAGGATGTATATGTAAGGCTTTGTGCTAATAAGGATTTGGCTCTGTGCCTTGACCTGATTCTGGGAAGGAGGATCTGGCGGGTTGCACGCAGATCTCCTGTCCTCTACAGAGTTTCACTCTGTGTCTTTGTGCGTAGGATTTGAATAATGTAGAAATATTGAATATTAATAAAGAAGAGAAGAAGAAGCTGGTAGACGTAGCCCCACACTGGGATGAACCACATATATCCTATGTTCTGATGTGCTTTGTGCAATATTTATCATGTTTTTTATGTGTTTATCTGCTTAGTGAACTGATATTGATGTATGATAGGTAGATCTATAGATGCTTAGTGCTTTATGATATTTGATTGTTAGATTTGAGTAAATGCTATGTGCTAGTTGATCAAAAGTAATTGATATTGTTTCCTACTGCATTGATCTGTAATTAGGGTTTAATCTGCGATCTGAACGAGACTTATTAACTAATTCATATTTATTGGCTAAGTGCTATGTTAAGTGTTGTAATCACATATCTGTGTCCCATCTAGGTTGTAGACACCTGATTCCTGCAACCCCCCCTACCTCTACCTCGGGTGAGGCTTCATCTACTTCGCAGGTGTTGTCGAAAGGGCTGATAGTTAGGGTTTTGTTGGTGCATTGCTGAAGCATTGAACCCTAGGTCTTCCCCTGTGCCAATAGCGTGCCCTTGGTTTGAGCATGGAAATGAATGGTTGGAAGAGGAGAACCATTGCTAGATGGTTGTAGTAAATTACTTATCATTCCAGGAGGAAATGAATTCTTGAGTGCATGAGATTGATGGAAGTTCAGAGAGAACTATCCACAACTTATAATCCTTGGAGTTTCCAACAGGGTGATTTCCTAACCAGTAGAACTGGAGCCATGGAGAGAAATGGAACAACCTGAGGGACTGCATGGTAGAGAAAGGTTTTCTTTTCTTCGGGTTATGCATGCTAAAGGGAAAAGAGAGATGGAAATTAGGAATTGTTGTGTGGTTGGTGTTAGCACCGTGATTTTCATAGATAAGGTTAGAGTTTTGTCAACAATTTGCAAAGTCATGCTTGTTAGCACCCATATCATTTTTATGTCTAGCATCATCTAACATCTCCAAGGGTCAATTTCAAAAGGAAGCTTATCATTTATTATTTCCATTTCCATTTGCAACTGAACGCTGCAAAATTTGCTACGCGCTGCACATAACACTTCACCACACAAAGGATTTTGTCGCGCAATGGATTTCATTGTGCAGTGGATGTTGTCGCGTAAAGAAGGTTTCCGTGCAAAGGACACTATCGCGTAGAGGATGTTGTCGCGCAGAGAATTTTGTTGCACATAGGTTGTTGTCGCACAGAGAATTTCGTTGCACATAGGATGTTGTCGCGCAGAAAATGTCATCACGCAAAGAATGTCATGACGCAAAGTACGTTGCCGCACTCAGAATGTTGTCATGCAAAGAATGTTTTTTTGCAAAGAATGTTGTCACGCAAAGGACGTTGCCATGCATAGGATATAGTGGACGCACTGTGTAAATGTCTGGTTTAGTGGTCAACTTCAAGATCAATTTTTGACCAACTGGAGAGGAATTTTGAAAATCCCCTAGAGGTTTTTGTCGAGGATAATTTTTTTATAAAAACCTCTTTCAGATTTGCAAAATGTGTCACGAATTGGGAGATTTGAAGGAATATTTGAGCCCTATTTTTCAGTTTTCATGATTTTCTGTCTGAGACATGTTTTTACGACACATATTACAGCCAGCTGGAGGTGAATTTAAAGAAACTGAGAGAATATTTTATATATAACAAGCTTAAATACAAAAACCTCTCTCAGTTTTGGGAAATAGTTTTTTATTAGTGAGATATGATGTCATATTTAACGCCTATTTTCCCAGTTTGCTGCGCAATCCGTTGCGTTTTGGCTGTAGGTCACTCTTGCGTAGAAAAATTGGTGTGCAAGGGTGAAAAAGTGTCCAGAAGTGCACATGATGACTCATCATAACCATATGGTCAATTTTTTATCATGATCAATGATTGTAAAGAATATTTTGGTTATGATTATGATTTGGCAAAGTCGGGTTTTCTATTTTTAGTGAATCCATTGAAGTTGTTTCTCTCTTTGAAAGAAAATAGATCCAAGATTCTAGGAGGGAGTAGTTCGACACTAGCAGCCAAGGGTGACATTATTTTTCTATATATGGGGATCATTTTCATGTAAACAACGTTGGTTGGAAAAATTAGTATAGACATCGTCTATTGAATGTAATTTGAGTTCAGTTGAAACTTAATGCAAAAGTCCTGTAACTTTGATGAAAAGATTATAATTGTAGCAGTTGGATGTATTGTTTCCTCTCTCTATGTACATGCTTCCTGTTGTCTTTATTCATATATTTTTCTGTCTAAATCAGAACCAATTTTTGAACCTGGGATTTTCTGCGCAGCGCCCCTTGTTCGCACCATTTAGACAAACCTTTTTCCTCTAAGTTAAACTCCGAATTCATCCTCAGTGGTGCTCCAAGTTTCTTTCTGTTTTTTTCTCCCCACTTCACACAACAATTTTTACACTGAAAATCGTTTCTCGCTTAGCCTTTATCCTCTCAAGTTAAGTTACCGAGTCATTTGTTTCTATCATTTCTCGAATTGAATCCATAGCCCAAGGTATTACTCTCTTGTGCCAATATAAGAAGAACTTATTATTTCGAAAGGCGTTAAATCTAGCCAACAAATTTAAAGCCATATCTCGCACTGAGATTGTGTCTCTCTCGAGAGCCCTCTCCAGATTCGAAAGGCTAGTTTTGGATCTCAAAGTTGGTTGAAAAATTTACCTTTGTTGTTTGTTTCTTAGCCGAACATATTTATAGAGTGCTAACATTTTGGCGCCGTTGTCGGGGACAGGATTGAATGAAACTTTCCCTGGGAAGAACGACATCGTTTCAGTTCTAAGGTCTAAGAGAAATAGACACTTAGGAACATATTGGTTGTATTTCTTCTCTGGTGACTCCACACATCAAAAAATCAGTTTGAAGGTGATTCCATTGGCAAAAAAATCCAGAGCTAAACTTTTGATGGCGACTCAAATCAAGCTTCAAATGTGATTCAAAGACCCCACTAGAGAATGAGACCTGTTGACAGAGATATGGAAGAGAGGTATGGAAAAATCAGGTACTCAATCATAAGTTTAGTTCAAGAAGTACTTTTATGTTTCATCAATATCTTCTTGTCATTTCCTGAGTTTTTCAAAAGAATATTTCTTCACTTACTGCATTTAAATGAATCCCAGAGATATACCCTTGTATATCCTTCATTGCAAACTGTAGGTATACCTCCTTCTTGTATAACCGATATTCACCAAGCTCCTTCCTCTGAACCATATGATGTTCATGATCATTCTTATGAGCTTAATGAAACCAAAGCTGATCTTGTACATTCTATTCTTAATCATGTACCCTCCAAGATTCAAGAAAGATATAGTCCTCTTAAATTTCCTTCCATCCTTCACGAATTTCCTCTGAAACATTAGAAGTATCTTCCTAGGTTCGATGGAGAGCTTGATGGACAATCAACTGAAAAACATATTCATTTCTTTGATCATTTCATATACCTTTTTGAAATCGAACATGATGGTGTGTCTATGAGGAACTTTTCTTAGTCCTTACAAGGAGATGCCAAAGCACGGTTCAGACATTTGCAGCCTCAATCGATTAACTCGTGGGATGAACTAAGGGAAGAGTTCCATAGATTTTGGGGTGAGAGAAAGTCATGGGATCTAATCCTTTCATATTTTTATGCCATGAGAAGAATGAAAGATGAAACCATCTCAAATTTCAGTAGGAGGTTTGCTAGTATTTATTATAAACTTCCTAAAGAAGTCCAACCTCCTGAAGTTGATACCATGCTACATTATGTAACAACCTTTCAATCATACTTATCTTTTCTTTTGATGGAGAGGAAGTCTATGTCTTTACAGCAGATGTTCAACAATGCTTAGGAAGTTGAAGACAATATTCAAGCATGTAAACAGATTCAAAATGAGGAGTTGGCTGCTAAAGAACATGACAATGAATATGAACAAATAACAATTGATTTGAATCTTGAGAAGAGGGTTAATAATATCATATGTCCTCTTGAATCTTTAAATGTTGATGATTTTCCAAAGGATTATATTCCACTTATTGAAAAAGAAGGTGCTAATTTATCTTCTGATCCATCTCATGATAAGCACGGGGCTGATTGTTTTATGTATTCATTTGCAGATAGACAAGAAAATGAATTTGCAAATCAGCTTGTTAAAGAGCAGGTTGATGTCCAAAGATTTTTCTTGTTAGATGACATTACAGATGTTGTTGATTTGACTATATATGATGAATATGATGATGTTGAATTCCTAGATCAACCAACTTCACGTACTCTATCAGAAAATGTTCCTTTTCAGTAGTGTAATGAGAGCAATCAACCTACATATCAAGGTTACAAAGAAGAATATGAATAAATTACTGAATCAAATGAAGGAAAGTCTTTACCTTTATGCTTTGCTTCGTTTAAATTGTTGAATGAAAATTTAAGATCATCACTGAGGCAGAGAAATGTGTGCTGATGCAAAATCACACTAATTCATGGGAAAAAATTGACAAGAAATCACAACAATCTTCTCATGTTTTTAATGACCCCATTGCTTGTTATATGGAAGGTTTTATCAGTTCAAATTTGCAGCCATTGGTCGAAGATGAATCTGAAAATGAGTGTGTTCAGAAATCCAAAGAAATTGAAAAATGTGCATATGACAGCAGTGAAGAAAATGAAGAAGGTTTTAAATTAGGTGAAAAAACCTTGCCATTGTGCTTCGCTTCTTTCAAATTGTTGAAGAAAAATGTTTATAATGTTTCAAATAAGAGATCCTCCAAGCATGATGTTTAATATGAAGAAAGTGGTGGACTTTCAAATGAAAACCATCTTCCATTATGTTTTTCTTCCTTTGAATTGTTGAAAGTAAATCATGAGTTAACAGAGGAAGCAGAGAAGTATGACTGCATTCAAAGTGACACTATTTTACATGAGCAATTTGTTATCAGTGAGGAAGACCAATAAACTTCTCATACCTTTAATGACCCTGTTGATGATTATATGGAAGGGTATCTCAGTTCAGATTTGTAGCCTATAATCAACTATCAACTTGGAAATAAATATGATGGTCGATCAAGGTCAGTGTTAGATATGGATGGCTCACCACCAGGGGTTTCATTTCATCCAACATTGTCTTCTGAGTCAAAATATTGTTACTTCGAGTAGTCTCAATAGATTTTTCATCCTCTTTGTGGTGATCAACAGGTTGAATTACATGAAAAAAAAGATGCAGTGGAAGGGGTGAAACATGATTGTTCTTTTATGTGTGTTCTAGAGGATCCATTTGCAGTTTTGTTGGAGGCAAAAAACAATCCCAATGTTTTTAATTTTTTGAGATTTGAGTTTATATATAAATTTTTGAATGAATTATCAGTAAACAAGCTTTGGAGCCAACATATGAAAAGAAAGAAAATAGTGGATAAAGTGCTTGAATGGTTTCATTGGAAATTTTATTTCATTTGATTGCAATTGTTTTCAGCAGTTAGGGTAGGTAGGTGCGAATAATCTCAGCATGTCGAGCATTTCTTTTAGTAATATGCATTTTTTATTTTCATCTTAGTTTCATATTTCAATTTAGAGCATACACAGTTTTGGGTTCTTAGAGGATACAGGCAAAAGGCCAGAGCATAGTTTTCAATGGTTTGGGAACATCCCAATGGATAGGCACATGGTCTATGAGTTCTTTTCTACCTCACTGGGAGGATAGCATCCCCGTTGGAGCCAGATATTAACACCATGATTTTCATATCTAAGGTTAGAGGTTTGAAAACAATTTGCAAAGTCATGCCTGTTAGCACCCATATCGTTTTTATGCCTAGCATCATCTAACATATCCAAAGGTCAATTTCAAAAGGAAGCTTATCATTTATTATTTCCATTTCCATTTGCAACTGTGCACAAAGGATTTTGTTGCGCAATGGATTTTTCCACGAAGTGGATTCAATCACGCAGTGTATACTGTCGCGTAGAGAATGTTGTCGCGAAAAGGATGCTATCACACAGAGGATGTTGTTGCGTAGAGAATGTCGTCGTGTAGAGGATGTTGTTGCACAGAAAATGTTGTCGTGCAAAGGAAATTGTCGCGCAAAGAATTTTGTCACGCAAAGAATGTTGTCGCGTAGAGGATGTTGTCGCACAGAAAATGCCACTGCGCACAGGATGTTGTCACGCATAGGATGTTGGCACACACAGGATGTTGTCACAAAGAGGATTTTCCTGTGCACAGGCTACAGGATGCATTGCGTAAATGACTGGTTTAGTGGTCAACTTCAAGATTTATTTCTGACCAACTTGAAGATTCTGATTCGTTCCTCTCTTTGCGTACGTGCTTCCTATTGTCTTTATTCATATATTTTTCTATCTGAATCAGAACTAATTTTCAAACCTGGGATTCTCCATGCAACGCCCCTTGTTCACTCCATTTAGACAAACCATTTTCCTCTAAGTTAAACTCTGAATTCATCCTCAACGATGCTCCAAGTTGCTTTTATTTTTTTCTCCCCACCTCACACAATGATTTTTATAGTGAAGATGATTGCTCTCTTAGCCTTTATCCTCTCAAGTTTAGTCACCGGGTCATTTGTTTCTATCGTTTCTCGAACCAACTCCATAACCCAAGGTCTTACTCTCTTGCACCAATATAACCATAACTTATTATTTTGAAAGGTGTTAAATCTAGCCAACAACTTTAAAGCCATATCCCACACTGAGACCGTGTCTCCCGAGAGAGCCCTCTCCAAATCCAAAAGGCTAGTTTCGTATCTCCAAGTTGGTTAAAAAAGTTACCTCTGTCGTATGTTTCTCAAACAAACAGATTTACAGAGTGCTAACAATTGGGAAACCTAAGAGCTATTTATCCAACTATTTCATGTTTTAGATTTGTCCTAGGACCTATCCTTTTGGATGCATAGCCCTCGAGGCTGACCAAATATTGAGAGTAAATGAACAACAGTGTCTATGGTTGGGAGGAACATCCTTGGGCTGTAGACATTTGGTGAATGTTTACTTGCAAAGATAAGTGCTCTTTGTGTTTTTGGTACAATGTATTTTCCGTTATGTATTTAATTATCTCTGAGATGTATTTCTGTGTGCATGCTTGATGGTTATTTATTGTGCATGGCACACTATTTATTTATTTTATGTTGTAGAATGGATTCTGATTAATGCATGTGAGTCTTTCATGCTTCATTTCGAATTAATTATTATCAGAATTTGAAATCTGTTCAGAAGTGATTTTTGGAGGTAGTGTGGACAACCTATGGGTGCCTGGGTACATTACACTTTGGGTTTAAATATATTCCATACCTTCTACATTTATTAAATTTTTACTTAAGGTGCTGCAAGTTTTCATCATCATATTTTGAGAAAACAATGATGTCATCAAGATAGATCACTATGAATTTGTCCTTTTCTCCAATGAATGCA
>SNQJ01S0222739.1:14936-25817 GCA_010110895.2 Picea sitchensis
GTGGCACATTATGGAGATCAAAGAATTTCTCCATCTGAAGTATCCATGTGATTGGGTCCTTGCCATCAAACTTCCTCATATCAATCTTATGAATGTGGTTGGTCGTCAAACCAAAGTTGGAGTTTCTCCATTCTTGATTCACCTTCCTTGTGTCCTCATAATGAATTTCATGGGATGCATTTTCACTTTCGGGTGTCTTCTCTGTTACGAAAGTTTTCAATACTTCCATGATCTTAGCTTCCATTGAATCCATCTTGGTATCCAACTTAGCTTCCATTGAATCCATATTCTTTTGTAGTTCATTTATGTCCCTACACATTTCTTCACCTTCATCAAGAGTCCAATTAGGATTTTATAGAGGCTTATTTGGTGTAGAAGGTCCCTTTTTTGGTGGCGTGTTGGCCAAGTATCACTTTTGTCTTGATTTTGAGGCGGTTCTGCTAGACAATATTTATTTTGTTCTATCTCCCAAGTTTCGAACCTTCTGGGTATGAAACTTTCTTTTAGGTATTTCTCTAATATTTCTTCTCTGTAATGCCACAGGTCTGATCAAAATTGGATGTGCCAAGTGGAATTTATGGTAACTTCCTCACAACTTGCCGATTTTTTTCCTTTCCAGGAGATCTCACTTGTATAGAATTCCCCGCACAAAATGATCGATATAAAATTCTGACACTCGCACCCAAAATACTACAGACTGTCCACGATCCAATGAAACCAGCCCCACTCAATTTGGATACTCGAGAAAGAAGTTATGATTGTTTTACCTGGAACACCATCTTGAGACTAGTCAATAGGACTAGTCAGATACCCTATCTTACACAAAGTGTATATACAAATTTAAGATGACCCAGAAGCTGAAATTTTTACCACAGATACCTTAATAATTTCTATAAATGTCCTCTAGATTTCAAGGTCTGAAACATTACATAAATTTTTTTATAGCACAAATTCTGCAATGACTCATTTCAGGATGATTCCAAAACCCTATCTTGTATAGGCTATATCTCAGAAAGTATAAGGCATCAGGAGATGAATTTTGAACCCAATGTACCTTTATCTGTCTAATAAATATCCTCCAAGCCGTTCCTTCTAAAACATTGTAGAAAACAAGTTATAGAAAAAATTCCCCAGTGTCTCAGATGTAGCAGCGAAACCCCAAGAACTTGAGCTCTAATACCATATGTTAAGAACCAAACATTAATATAGCATAGAAAAACCTCAAGAAAAGTACGCAATGCCTTGAAAAAGAGATAATTTCATATAATAAGACTCTTTGAGGGGGAAACCTCCTTTTACCCCACTTAAATGATCAAGTACAAGATGCTTCAAAATGAAAATGTCTCCTTGGTATATATAGGAGACTAGGAGGTATAATTACAACTAATGGCCTAAACATGACATAAATAAAATAACATTACTAATATAATATGCCCAAATTAAGGGGTAATGAGCCAATATTAGGGCTTAACATCGATGATGGGCTTGGAAAGATCATGTTGTACTTGATGGCGTGCTTCACATTTACTTTCACTTATACTTTTTATATCACTCTGTGCTTTGGTATCTTTTGCTTGCGATTCATTTTTGTTGGAATTTCTTTTGAAGTTGATTTGATGAGGTTCTCCTTCACTGACTGTTGATCATCATCATCATAGAGAGGGTTGTTCTAAAAAAAAACTAGTTTAGAAAACTTCATTTGATGTTGACTTTTGAGTTCTATCAACTCATCATTCAATAGATGGGATTGTGCTTGTAGAATTATAACTTTACTTTGCATCACTTGAAAACAAGTTATCACTGACTAAAGAGTTTCTTTGTTCATTATCACTGTGGTGTCTTTAGTGATGTTTATTAGAGTGTTCAAAAACTCTAATAATTTGAGAATTCACTCCATTTGAACACGCTCGCTTGGACCTCTCATTCAATTTCTCTTCTGTCTTGTTTGTACTCGCTCACTTGAACTTACTTCCATGAAGTTGAGGATGTCGATTACCAGCGAAAATGTATCCAAAAACTTGTGATGTTTTACAATGATTTGAGTTAAACTACTCAACCTTGTCAATTTCGACTCAAAATTACAATGAATCTTTGGAGTCGGGCTCAACCAAGAATGCACCCAATTACAAAGAAATTCAACTTGATTTGATTGGACACTTACAAAATATTTATAGTTGATCTTGATTACTTACAAAAAATACTATTTTCAAGTTTACAGTAAATGTTGATTTCAAAGTTGAGTTTATATTCAAATTTGATGATACTTTGAGTACTTCATTATGAGCTTGATGTATCCAATGTTGATGTGATTACCAATTTGATATATTCATCGCTTCTTAATTGAGAACTTTGATTTTGCTTGAATGTATGTTCTTGTGTGTTGCGCAAATGTTAAAATTTCAATTGTGTTTATGTCAAAAATAGACAATAAACAATATAAGCCTCCATGAAATTATCACCAACACATACTACACAAGGTGTACCTAAGATCCCCTTATTCAATTTTGGGCAGATCTAGGACACAGAGAAAAATACAACAATTTTATTATGAGTATTTCTCTTACAATAACAGTTCTCGAATACATTTTGAAGCTATCTTGGTCTTCATCAACAATATAAAATTTCAATGGATCATCGGGATTAAGCTTCCCTCCTAAACTATGAATCTTCAAGTACATGAATACCCCAGATAAATCCTCTTATCGCATAAATCTTCTTATCACTCCACTTTCATTTCATAAAGTCATTTCACTCTACTTTCATAAAATTGCATAGATATAAAGCAATATTTTTATCATAATACTTTATACTCTTTAAAAACTTTAAAGATTCAATACCATATAAAGCATCCATGAAAAAATCATCACAACACTATGAAGAGTTGAAAAACGGGCATTTAGGTCCTTTTTAATTGGTTTGGAACAGTCTTTAACAAAAACTCCCTACTTTGAGAATTATGTGCAATATTTGGCACCTTATACTTCAACTGAACGCATTGAATCCCGCAAAATACTGCATGGGATATTAAATCGCATGGGAGGCTAAATCGTTGGCATATTTCAGTGTGGCATATCACTGGATGGTGGATTTATTTGTCATAGATATCCAAATGGTGGATCTCTATTTGGTGTATCTAGATGTGTGGTCTTCTTCTCTACAAATAGGTGTTTGGTGAGATATCTGGACCAATTTGTCTGCCCCATTCAAAATCTATTTTCTTTGTTCACCAAAAATCCTACTCAATTTAACTCACACAATCATTACAGGTCTTTGTAAAAAAAATGGAGTCAAAATTTCTTACTGTTAGGTTATGAAAAAGGTATAAATATCTTCCTTTTCCCCACATTTCATGATATCATCTTGATTGACTTTTCGGTTATTTAGGATCAAATAGGATAGAAAATGAATAATATACTCTTTAGCGTTATTATTGAAATTAGATTACATAGATCCTAAAATACGATTGGAATTGTTTGGTTTTATTATAGGATTGGTTAAATATTGTCAAACCCAATATAGCAAAGGAAATCTTGAAGATGCGCAAGCTATTGGAGGGTGGGGACTTTATGGTGCAAGGAAGTTTTGAATATGATTGAGTTTCTTATATTGTAACTTTATAATAGTAAGGCAATCCTGAGGATCTCTCAATCCTCAGGATAGATTAATTTACCCAGATTATTGTAATATATAAGGGGTAAATAGATCCTGAAAAGATATAGTAGAAGAATTGCACCCAAGAACTTGGAACTTAGAATTGCTTTGCATTAGCATTTTTTTGTAAATGTTGTACCAGCTATGAAATCAATAAAAGCTTTGGATGGTTTTACCATTTCTACATGTTGAGTTTCGGATATAAGTTCTTATAAAGACCAAGGGCCCAGTCTGAAGGAGCTACAGTTCGACCTGTAATTGTATCAATTCAATTTCTGCTTTGTGATTCAAATCTCTTTTACAATAATTAAGATGAATGCATAAGAGAGTTAATGATTTCATGTTGATTGTATGTAGTAGATAGACATTTACTTCAAGTATTAATGATTGTTGTTTCAATTTCTATTACTGAGATTTGATGTGTGAGAGTTCCTCATAAGTTCATATGCGTTGTTCCTTTCACTTAGTTTACGTTTGTTGTTCCTTTCACTTAGTTTACATTTGTTGTTCCTTTCACTTAGTTTACATCTGTTGTTCCTTTCCATTAAGATATAGTTGTTGTTGCTTTCAATAGAAGTACAATTTTTGTCTCTTTTGATTAGATTACAGTCGGTGTTTCTTTCCATAGATAGAGTAATTCACCTTTTTCCTTTCCAGTAATTTGATTCATAATAATAGTCAATTATGTAAGTCTTTATTTAGATTCAATTACTTATTTTAGTTAAAACGAATTCAATAGATTAATTAGTTCCTTTCCATTGCACAACATTAGATTTCAAATCCTAGAATCTTTAATGAATGTTTGAGGAACTTGATTGTTGATAAACTCATATTTTCTTTAACTACATGATTTTAGCCTGTACGAGCTATCCGCATAGACTTTGTTGATATTCTTGAGATAAAAGATGAATCCTTGGGTTGATAAATTAATGTTAAACTAAGGTTGTTTTTAGACATCTTTAGACTCCAACATTTTGGCGTCGTTGTCAAGGAATATCCAATAGTTGATCGAATTACCAATGCCCCCATGAAGGCAATTCCCCTACAAAACCTGCCAACCTTTCATGGATTAATCTCAGAAGACCTATATGCATTCTTATTTGAATTTGATGTCCTATGTAGAGGGTATGATTACACCTCTGAACCCCAAAAATTAAAATTGTTCCCCTCCACTTTTAAAGGAGCAGCTCTATGCTGGTTTATGGGATTAGGGTGTGGAACTATAAACTCATGGGATGAGATGAAACATGCCTTCTTGACAAAATATCAGGATTATTGTAGAAACAGACACTTAAAACATGAAATCATCTTTCAAATGACTGCAAATGAAAATGAATCAATAGAAGAGTATGTTGAGATATTTCAGTATAATTTACAAAGATCACCCTATGGTACATTACCAGGTGAAGTACTTAAGGAAACTCTGATTAAGGGTATGAAATATGAATGGGTAGAAACATTGAATTTAATGGTGAAGGGTGATGTTTATCAAGAAAATTATGATGGCATCGTCCTATTGTGCATCAGGTTCTCAAGGGGAAGTTCACAAACCAGATCAGGGATGCATATCCCACTCACCAGAAATAAAAATACTACCAGTGGGAGTGTTACGTGAGATGAAGTTGGTAATCTCTTAGAAAACTTCAAAATAGATATTTTGAGCACTCTGAATACACAATTGGATGTATTGCAGGACAAACAGAAAAAAAAAGAAGTAGAACAAACGTTGGCCATATTTTGCCACAGATGCAAGAGAAAACATGGTCCAAGGGATTTCCCTTTGGACGTGCTTCGGATTTGCGCTATCTGTGCCAAAGATCATGACATGGAACAATGCCCATCTCTCCCTAGACTGAAAGTTGTCTATAGAGAAGTGGAAGAAGAAAAACAGTTGTTATATCTAATGGCGCAACGTCGTCAATGGCATAATCAACCTCCAAATACACTACATGACGCTTCCTCTTTCTTCTCTGGACAATATAATTAGCAGCAAGATTCTGGTAGTGCATGGTAGGGTCAGTCATTTACTAATCAAAACTGGCAGCCCCAACAATACCCACTTGCAAATCCCACTTGGCAAAACCAGCCCACTGCAAATCCTTCCTGGCAGAATCATCCAACAACAATTTCCACTTGGCCTAACTCATAATATCCCACCTTATCCTGGAAAAACTCAAATAACAACATTTACCCTTCATAGTGGCCCAACATGACTATCCAAAACCCAAATTGGAATCATAATTGGCAGCGCCCCATGGAGATGGCCCCTCAAACTTAGCCTATGTTACAATCACCACTCCAACTTCCCCATAACCCACAATCACAATTTCACCCTCAATTACCAGTCCAACCTCACCCAAATCCAAATAACAGACTAGCTCATCTTGTATAGATTATGGAGAATGGGGAAGGAGAGACCAACTCGGTAGGGTGAAACGAACTATGGTTGATATCGGGTGCATAATCTCTCCTGAAGAAAATAACATCTTTCAAGAGAAGGAGAATGAAAAACAACTAGCAATAGCACCCTTGACTATGGTAATAACAAAATAAATCGAGCAGGGGGTAAACACATTCGAATCACAAGATACTAATAAGGATGCAATGCCCTCCCCTCCATTCCCCAAAAGATTGATGATAGAAAAACTGACTATATATCCCAACTTCGACATTATAGGGGAACTCAAGAATTTATATATCAAGATTCCACTCCTATAAGCTCTTCTAGACATCCCTATTTATGAAAAAATGATCAAGGAGCTATGTGGGAGAAAGCTCGTCAGAAAAATTAAAGATCCATCATCAACAGTCTGCATGGTAGGATCCTTGTCTGATCTAATTTTAGGTAGACAAGAACCGATCAAATATGCAGATCCAGGGAATCCCATAGTAACAGTTCAGATCCAGGGATATTCTTTTCAAATACACTAGTTTATTTGGGAGAAGCCATCAACAACCTGACTATGGAAACCGAAAATACCCTAGGTTTTGACTCCTTCGAACCCACCGCAATAATGCTGCAGTTGGCAAATCGATCGATAGTTCGACTAGTTGGCACATTACATGATATAACCATCTTCGTCGACTCTTGGGAATATCCGGCGGACTTCCTTATCATCAACCTAAGAAGTGGACTTGAAGGGCATCCATTGATACTGGGCAAGCCATGGCTTGCAACAGAAGATGCATACATAGGATGTTGAATGGGTAATATGACAATCGCTAGAGGGGGTATCACAAATAATCTCATTTTATATCCTCCTGCTCAACCAAGCCCAACTTTTGTATATCCACAATTGCCACCACCGCGATACCTAGAGAAGGATTTACGAGCCCCTCTTACGCTGGAAGAATCCCTCCGACTTAAAAACCAACTAGAGGATGACGTAATCAATGGGTTTATCAATAGTCTAGCCACCGTGAGCAACCCAACCTGCTAGATACTCCAAGTTTTTATAGACTGTGAAGCACAGGGAGACCTGTTGGAAGATTTATTGGAGCAACAAATTCCAACTACATTCATTCATAATAGCAAACCAGTCGATATTGCACTAGGGAGGTCTCTGAACATCAATGCCAATTTAGATGAACAACAACAACAAAAGCTAATTCATGTCCTCTCCAAATACCAGCAAGCTTTTGCATGGGAATATTCTGATATGAAAGGTATTGATTCGCAACTCTACACACACCACATTTACATTGAAAGAGATGCTCGACCTATCCGACAACCATAGAGGAGACTGAATCCCCATCTTAGGGATATCATTAAAAAAGAATTACAAAAGCTGTTGGATGTAGATTTTATATATCCCATCTCAGATAGTCGGTGATTTTCTGCGTTAGTGATCATCCCAAAGAAAAATGGGAAATGGTGAATATATGTTGACTATAGGGAACTTAACAAATCCACTCAAAAAGACCACTTCCCTTTTCCTTTCATCGATTAGGTCCTGGATACTTTGGTAGGGAATAAATTCTTTTCTTTCTTAGATGGTTTTAGTGGGTACAATCAGATTCATATTTCCCCAGAAGATCAAGATAAATCTACATTCACATGCCCCTGGGGCACTTTTGCATACAGAGTATTACCCTTTGGACTTTGTAATGCTCCACCCAATTTTCAAAGGGCCATTCTGAGCATATTCAATGATAGGATCAGTGAAGGACTTGAATTCTACATGGATGATTTCACTCCTTATGGCGATGACTTCGATCAAGCACTGAATAATCTAGAGAAGGTACTAGAACGATGCATTACGACCAGGTTATGTTTAAGCCACAAAAAGTGTCACATGATGATGATGAAAGGTGTGGTACTAGGGAATTATATCGCTGCATATGGAATTAGAGTAGATCCAACAAAAATAGAGGAAATTCTTAATCTACCTACACCACACACACAAACTAAGGTATGCAGTTTCCTTGGTGCTTCAGGATACTCTTGTAGATTTATGGAAAATTTTCTAAGAATTGTTGCACCTTTACATGCTTTGACTGATATGTAGAGTTTCAGTGGTCTAACAAGTGTGATGTGGAATTTGTAGGACTCAAGAAGCTGATCTCGACAGCACTGTTGTTGAGGGGATCAAATTGGAAAATACCATTTCACATCTCCATCGACACATCAGATATTTCCATAGGTGTTGTCCTCGGATAGGAAGAAGACAAGAAACACTACACCATTTATTTTATTCGCAAGAATCTTACTCCAATTGAACTTAATTATATAGTAATAGAAAAAGAGATTTTAGCTGTTATACATGCTATCAATAAATTGTGTCATTATATAACATGCTATTTGGTTATTCTGTATATTGATCATTCTGCTATCAGATATCTAGATAATAAAATAATTACTAATGGATGGGTCACTCGATGGTTATTACTATTGCAGGAATTTGACATCACCATCAAAGATTGACCCGTGAGAGAAAATCTTGTCGCAAACTTCCTATCCTGCATACCCAAAACAGACGACTCCTTAACAGTTGAAGATCAGTTTCCAGAAGAGCATCTGTTTGTCATTACTACAAAGCCACCTTGGTACGCTGATGTGGAAAATTATCTAGTGGCGGGAAGATTACCGACACATCTATCATCAAGGGAAAGAAAATTGATCATCCAACATAGCACATGATTTGCTTGGGTCAGCGGATATCTCTTCCACACAGGAGTTGATCTCTAGATCTACAGATGCATATGAGATGAAGAAATCTATGACATACTAAAGGCTAGACATGATGAGCCCTGTGGTGGGAATTTTGCAGACTAGAGGACTGGACACAAAATTTTGTAGATGGGCTATTATTGGCCCTCAATATTCAAAGACGTGAAGAAATATGTCCAGACCTGCGATAGTTGTCAACACATGGGAAAACCATGTCAGGCTGATGGAATTTCATTGAAAGCACAAGTAGTTGTAGAACCATTTGAGAGATGGGCACCATAATGTGTTGGCCCCTTCAATCCAAAGTCAAATCAGAAGGCCTATATTCTAGTTTCAATGAACTACATGACTAAATGGGTAGAGGCAGAAGCCTTACCAAATGCAATAGATGAAGTAGTCATCAAATTTCTTTTCAAATTATGCATACGCTATGGACTACCAAGAGAGGTAATTATTGATGGGGGGTCACAATTTACAGCTCATAGAATCACCACCACCCTAGATAATTATCATATTAAACACAAAATTACTTCTCCACACCACCCACAAGAAAATGGGCAAGTAGAAAGCACCAATAAAGTCCTAGAGGAAATCATGATAAAGACTATCTCAACAAACAGACAAAATTGGGCTACTGAACTCCCAAATGCCTTATGGGATTATCACACAACATGGCGTAACACCACTGGCTAATCTCCCTATCACTTAGTCTATGGAAAAGAACCCATCTTCCCAATCGAGTTTGAGATCAAGACTCTAAGGTTGGCCCAGGAAATCGGAATGGATCTTACAAAAGCACATAGATAGTGTTGGCGTTCGGAAGTCACTCCTGGATTGCTAGCAGGAGCAGAGCCCGAAGCCCATCAGATTTAATGTCACGGTTTGTTTTTAAGGTTGATCAAATGGAGGGAAACTCAGAACAGCACAGTCTCAACTCAGAAAACTAGACCGGGCGTGCATGAAAGAGTGAGGTCCTGATAAACTCCAAACAGTGAGATATAGTAAAGGTGAGTAGGTGGAAGATTTACGCAAGAAGGGCGCAATGATCTATTACAGACATCATGTATGCAACAGACTGAAGAAGAAATGCATTCGAACAAAAAATCCTTTTACATTCAAATACAAAAATCCAGGGGGCACGACAACGCCACAACAAATCCTTTATTGTGACAAGCTGCACTACTGTGAATCCTCAGGCAAAAGATGAAACAAAGATGGAAAAGAAAGAGAACTGTTTGTTATAAACCAAGAAATCTCAAACACAGAGGCATATCCAGGAAACCAGAGTATCGCTGAAACTATACAGTCAGGAGCTTAGCTCTACCATCGATAGATACAAAAATGGAAAAAATGCCTACATATACTCGAAATAACACAGCGGCGGAACCAAGAAACTGCATTGAAGGCTTTGCATCTGCATGGCTTCTGACAACATGGAGCTGCGATCTTTGAATGGTCGTGAAACTTATGGTAGATGCGATCAGTCTTCTGACAGCTTATTCGACGAATCGACGTGCTTTTAATATTTTGCGGGACGTCCCCATTATGGCGGAGACGATGTTTAACCACCACCAACCGCTTCAATAACTGCTTCTTGGGATTGATAACGGCCCAGCCAACTCAACATCTTGAGATAGGGAATGCTTCTCACGCTGCCACCTGGGACGACTGAATGGTTTGAGGGACGGACATGAGGACCGTCGCGGAGGACGTGGTGTGTGGTAGGATTGATGACGAGAAGTGAGAGTGATGACAAAAAGGGGGAAATAGGGGATGATCCATGGAAGGGGACAACCAGGTAGATGGGATGAGGATAGGGGAAACGGACTCACCTTCTGGTGAGAGACTGATGTGGAAAGAAGGGGATGCATGGCAGGCGATGAGTGGGTGATGGACAGAAGGGGAGGCCACGCGAGCCAGAGAGGAGGGATGGATAAGTGACATATGGCAACAGGGGAAGGTGGGTGGCCGGAACGTGAAGTGACGGGAGGAGGACCCACACTGGTTAAGCACAGGGCAGCTGAGAGGAGCGGGGCCACATGAGCGTCGTTGATCCGGGA
>SNQJ01S0222740.1:0-14926 GCA_010110895.2 Picea sitchensis
ACTAGAACTCGAAGGTGAAGACAGAGGCTCAGGAGGGTCTCCTCCAGCCCCTTGGTTTACCGAAGGATCATCATCTGCATGTGCTTCCTTTTCCTTCCCTTTCTTCTACATCCTCTTCTCATAATATCCATACATTCGTTTGACCATTTCTGACATGCGATAAAAGACCATGTGAAAGTTTTTCTCATGTTCATCACGCTTGTCCTCTTCTGCCATTTTCTTCATTTGGGATGCACGACCAACTTCGGGATTGAAATTCTTAAGAGTTCCTTCACCCTGCTTATGCTTGGCCCTAGTAAGCATTCACACTCAACAATTCAAGTCAAAGACGATTGTTCTGATACCAACATGATCCAGGATATTTTCATCGAGTGACTTATAAATAATTGTATTAAATGAGCATAAATCAAAGTGCACCATTAAAGAAGGAAAAACTAAAAAATGAAGAGACATAAGCATCATATCTGAACACAAAAACTTGATAACGGAGTTCATAACTGGTGGACTACGTCTCCGGGTCCTGCTCTCAAATGGGTAGGCTCTTTCATTAACTCAACAAAATAATTTGGCAAAATACATAAGTATACCTCATTCTGAAAGCAAGCTGCAGAAACAATGCTCAGATCAAAAAATAGACAACGCCATTGAATTTGTGGCATCGAATTACTAAAAAATGACTGTCTCCACACCTCGATCCGACTCTGGCACTCCCAGGCCCAAGAAGAAATTCATCTCAGTTTTTGTGCCCTCTACAACCTGCATTAACGACTGGACTTGCATAGTTTTTCGTGCCCAAATGGTCTTATGGTGCACACGATTCTCCCCGGTGGCTGGGTGGATGCAACATTTAATAATTTGCTTGGGCATTGGTTACAATGTATAGTTCGTGGCTTGTTGGTTAGGGCAGATATGTTAAGGCGCTTGTGTGGGAGGAGGTTCCGGGGTCAAACCCGCGACCTCCCCTTTTGGGATTTTATTTGTTACAATATATATATTTACACATAGTTGGTTTCGCCAGTTTAATGATGGCTTTATCTACATAACCAAACGATTAACGCTGTCTAAGTTTGGCGTGGTCCGCCAGATTTGGCAGACCCGCCAAACTAATTTTTTTCAAATTTTTCCTCACGGGCTATCCTTGGGCATTTCCCGCCTGCCACGTGGAAACCTCTGATTGGGCCACGTGGCGGCCTCTCACTGGTCCACCTTTCCACCTGCCAAGTCAGTATTCCACGTCAACACGCCACATCATCCTACGGACTGTAGAAACTGTCATGTGGCACGATTCGATTGGTCCACGGATCGATCCAAAAACGCCAAAATCGGGTACCACGTGGCATCCTATGGTGTTGCAACATAATGATGTTGATGTCAGCATGCCACGTGTCACATTTATGCTCCTGCCACATGTACTGTAAGGATATTGACGTCAGCAGTATGGATGTTGACTCATCCCCTGTTCACTGGGCTAGGTTGACCAAACTTTGACCGCGGATATATTTCAATTCGTAACTCTATTTGACGAGTCATTTGTGCTGTTAGAAATTTTGTGATGCGCTCTTCGCGATCATGTCATTTTCACGGAGTTTTGAGAACTTTGAATTTTTTCCCTTTCTCTGTCTGCTGAATCCATTTTGAGCATCCTAAGTTGCCTCTCTGAGCTCTTAGTTGTTCTTAGCCATCTCTGGATCCTTTTTGGATCACTTAGACACCAACCCTTTCGACATCACCTGCAGATAAAGTGAAGTCTCACTCAAGGCATCTAGAGGGGCTGCAGGAACTAAAGTTTTGTAGTTCTTAGAGGAAGTGAGGCATCATTCTGGTTCCTTACTTATGTGTGCAGTTCTCATAGCTAACAACTAATTTATTATAAAACATAATCTATGGGACACATTACAACATCATATGAGATCCATGCATTCAACATAAACCAGAAAAAAACATATATTACAAACACATCATAACACACAGATTTACGTGGTTCACCCAACTTGGGCTATGCCCACAACGGATGGCTTCTTATATTATTCATTAATAGTTTTATTACAACAACGCACTGCGCTACAAGATATACACTAGTAATATCATCCCAAACCTGCCTAACCATTCTGTAGGAGTGCGATTTCACTCCTTAGTCATACTATAAATCTCTTCCTTCGCTCGACTCCCTTACAAAAAAGAATTCACAAATTACATGGACCATCACACACACACACACACCTCAATATTTCCTTTATTACATATTTATACATATCAATAAGGTTATTCCCATTACAAAAGTGGACAAAGTTTCCCCCAAACTTCGTTAAAAAAGTGGACAAAATGTCCCCAAACCCTACGATTTATAATCGTTTTCTGCCTTTTGCATGCTGCTCCGTTGCACATCCTTTTGTTGTGCTCCATGGCATCCACTCCCATCGTGCACTATGGTCCATCTTCTGATTGTCTTTTTACCTTCAACTTCCTTTTGGCGCAGATCCTGAAACTTATCCAAAATGCCTCTCCAACAAACCCCCAACACTCACTTGTGGCTCGTCTTGAGCCACTCATGCCTATTTTTAGTGTACCATGAATGCGTCGAAGGTTTCCTTCGTTGTTGCATCCTTTTTCTTGACCTCCAGTTCCTTCTACAAAAAATTATCGACTATTTCAGTTGTCAAGCGATCCTGCACCTTCTCGACACCTTCTTTAGCTACCTGTTTGAGGAGTCTTTTAGTCTATGTGAGGGTCACTGTCACTATGTATGCTTATTCTTGCAAAAATTCTATCTCTTGTGCATGGGCTTGCTTCTACACCCTGAGCTGATTCATTTCTGAATACAAGTTTTTTTTTTCATTCGTCGCAGTTACCACCTCTACTGGTCGTAATGTGCCCATTGCTGCTTGTAATTTATGCACCTTTCCCTACATAATTTGAATCTTCTGACTTATCTCTTGTTTGAACCTGCCTTCATTTAGTTGTGTCCAAGCACCCATATTTTTTGTATATAGTTGTGCACACTCTCCTTCAAGATTTTTTATGTTGTTGACTGCTTTGGTCACAATTTGTTTCCTTGTCTCCCTCTCTTTAGGTGGCATACTTGATGTTACGCGTGCTTTTAGATCCACTATGCATGTGTAGAATCCCTGAATGCATTCACTTATCTTAGTAATCTGCTCCTTCATCGGTCCCCCCTTCTCAGTGTATGATTTTGGGATTTATTGATAGAATTGTCTGAATGCATGTTGCATTCGTTCTAATTTATGTGAGGCCTCATCATGCTCTTGTTTAACTTTGTTGTATTTTGTCTCTAAGGCCACATTTTCTGTTGCGATTTTTACTAGCTCAGTAGATGTCTTCTCGATGCATACGTTCAACTCTTGTGTTGCACACATCTACATCTCCTGTAACAAATCCATTGGTAGTTGAGATAGCACTAGATCTATGTGACCTAATTCCCTAAACTTCTCTTGCATCTCAGTCATGGGGAAATCGACTGCCCCTGGTGCTAGCATGATTAGCCTTCTCTCCCCTATGACTGCTAAGGACTGGGAGATTGCTGGTCCATCCTCTCCATTCTTGGTCATGCTAGTTGTTGTTTCCTATTTCGTTTGTCACCCTGGTGAGATATTTGCAGCCTCTAACAGTTGTCACAATTCTTCCATCTGTGCTTGCACTCGTTTGTTCATTTATTCATGTTGTTGTGTTGCACGTTGAAATGTGTCATTAGTGGATTCTTTTACCTGGGCATCGATCTTCTCCAAGTATTCCTTTGTTAGTTCCTAAATAATGACTTCCTTAATGACTTTGCGCTTGGTCTGTTGATATCTGAATCTTCATGTTTCTAGCTCTTTTCTCTTGCGATCATTGTGCGGTGCTGGCGGTGGCGATGGATCCTATGGCCCCTTCCCTTTGTCTTGGTCCCCTTCTTTTTCCTATTACTCCTCAGCGACATCGTATACTTTTGGGTTGGTCTGCACAGATGGCTATATTTGTGGATGGAATATTCGATTCCTCGTCCCAATCATCCATGATGTTTCCCAACTCCTCTTTTGTTAGTCGGTATTGTTTCGACAACCACTGTTGCTCTGGGTCTTTCTTCGCATGAACGTACATGTGGTGGTGCCTTGTCTTAAACTAAACTACTACCTTGTATGCCTCGACTACATGAGGTAGTATATGTGGGGTCTTTTCTATGATATTTTTTACGCTTGAATCCGTCAGGACCGAAACGACAACCTCGCATGGATACAAATCCCCCTGCGTTTTTATAGAGGTGGTACTCCTCTTTTTTTTAATATTTTCTTGGAACTCTAGATTTTTAGAATATAGTACTTTGTAGAAGTCCATTGTGATAATCAAAGAAATATAAAGATTGCAAGAAAAAATAACAAGAAAGAAAATGTTTTGTTTTTTTAAGAGAGTTCCTGAGAAATGACTAGGAACCACACACTTCATACACTTGAAAAAGATAGAAAAAATTTCCTCACATCCATCATAGTTAAACTAAATATTTTTTATCACATAAAATAAAAGAAGATGGTCGACATGCATAAGAGAACTTTAATAGAGTAAAAACACGGGGAGCTCAAATAAAGATAATGATAGATCAATCTCAAATACTTGATAGTCAAAACTCTGAGTTACAAAGTACAGTCAAAACTGATCTCGAAATAGTTGTCTTGGGATTTCTGAAAAATATATAGTATGTTACAAAGCCTTGAAATTTAAATGCGTTTGTCCTTAGCACTGGGATTGGGGATCCTGCAGACCATAAAGCAAATATGAACAAGAAGTAAGATGTAGAAGGAGGATGGCGGGCGATGATAGAGTAGCAAGACTATGATGGTCTCTCATATCTCTTCACTTACTTGCTGTTGTCCTTTTATTGTCTTCATTGACGGTTATAGGAATCGTCTCAACTGTTTCTTTCCCTTCTTTGGTTAATTTTTCGATTTCCTTTCTGAACCAATCTTCAATATAAATTTTCATTGGTGCGACATTTATTTCATGCCAGATTTTAATGTTGAATAACTTACCTTCCAAGTCTATTAAGTCAAGAGAAATACCATGCAGTGTTTCCTTAATATATTGTTTTTTCACGGAATAATCAACTAGCCAATTGTCGATTTCATCTTCATTATATTTGAATATGCCATAAAAATTTTCAACTGATAACCCTTTGAATATCTCAACTTGTTTGTCAAATTGTTTCTCTATTAGAAACATTGAGTTGAGAATTAATTTAGGGTCTTGTACCTCGTTGGTACCTCCTACTAGATCTATCTCCGTGAGTCTATTGAACAATTCTTCTCTTTTCAGTATGGCTTCGATGCATGCTTGAAAAATGTTACTCAAATTTTTAATCTTTTCCTTCCAGCAAGCATTTAACTATTTTATTCGACTTGGGGAAGGAAGATCCTCCTCTCTTCTTCTCAGTTCTGTCATGTTTGAGACTTTAATTCCAAATGGTAATACAACATCGGTGTAGAAACCTTCTTCGTTCTTTAGATCAACTTCCAGATATTCATGGAAGGCATGTGCCCTTGAGCCAAAAGAAACAATATTTTTCAAAACCTCCCATGCTTCTGTTATTAGTGACATTCTCTTAATATTTTTTTCTACATAACTCATGACCGTTGTGAGTAGGCTTGAAGATCCTTTCAACTTAATGGCGGGTGTGGTTGGTTTGATCATTGATAAAGGATTTGCCAGGATTAGAAGAGGAATTAAGGCCTTCTCCAACTCTATGATCCTTTCTTTTAGCTTGGCATTTTCAACTTCCAACCCATCAATGGAATTGTCAAGAGAATCACCAATTTCCTTGTAAATTTTAGAGATTTGGGATGACCGCATGTCTTTCAGGTCAACCTCTGAGCGATATTTTCCTTTTTTATTTTTCTGATCACCTCTTTCCACAACCAATTTTATAGACTCCTTATCAAAAATATCACTTTGAAAAGTGAAGGATTCCTCTTCACTAAAAATCTCATTTGCAACAACTTCCAATAAAACATTTTGTTGAGTTACAATTTCTGGTTTTTTCATCGTGGGAAGTGTTTTCTCAATATCTGCCTCCAACTCCATGTCATTCATAGAAAATATTTGGATGTCATTTTCTATGAGTTTGTCCTCTTCCTCTTGTATTAAATTTTTTCTTTTCTTTCTTACAAGAAACTTATGTGAATTCTCAATTTTCTCGCGGGGGGGGATTGTTCTCTCCTCACCACTTGAACTACTGTTGGAAATATTTATAACTGGGTGAGTTGTTGGAGCATTGCTTCGAGATGTAGTATTTTTGGGAGTAAGAACTGAATATTGAGCGCTCCTTTCACTGGGACCTTTTCCTTTTTTCTTATACAACTCGTTAGTGCTTAGTTCTATTTCTAGATCACCAACCTCGTCTACATGAGTACTTTGGTTGTTACCTTCTTCTTTTTCTTCATTAAGGGTAGTCTGAATGAATGAGTTACTGAATCCCACTGAAAGCATATGTTCCACACAGATTTTGTTAGGATCAAAGCCCTTGATCTTTTCAACATATTTTAAGATCACGTTATTGAAATGGCTTGCAAACTCGTCAATTTTATTTATGTTTCTAAAAATGAAATATCTAATTTTATACGGCAAGGGGATGAATTGTTTTTTCCTTTTTTCATGGAAAAAATGTAGCCAGAAGTTGTATTGTATTTCCACTTCTGTAATAAACAATTTGTTAGATACATGATATGGAAGAAAAGAGGGTTTTTCTTTGGAACAAAATGATGACACTGTGATTTTCCATATGTTCTATCATTCCCTTTTTCTCCAATAATTTGTTAGCCTAGTCAGATATCCTAGGGGTATTTTTACCAAACAACAACCCTTTGAAGACTGAGACAAAATCATTGTAAACTTCGTAAAAATACAGAGACGTCTTGTGTCTCCACAATGCCTGATACCAGAAGTTAACTGGTTCTATTTCATAGTTCACCCTCTTAGTTATAGTCAAGTTTGAAAATTGACAACAATACACTATATCAAATACCAAATAAGAAGCCATAAAGAATTTTTTGTCCCTTTTGTAGTGTGATAACTAGGATGAAATTTCGATGGAAATCAATTTTCCCCAGTCAAAGATAACATGTTATTTTACTGTAAAATAAAAAATATAAAGAATCATGCAAGAAATGGTAGCAATTCATTCCTGACCTGTCAACCTGGTGAACAACCACACAATCTCTCAAAACGTATTTTTAAAAGAATCAACCTAGATCCTGGTTATGTCTTTTGGAATAGTCGCAGGATTCTCCAAATATCTAGGAAGGAGATCCATGCCATTGTTATGTTTCTTCAAAAAATATCTGTTGTCTTCTCCTTTGAAGGTAAGTGTTGTCTCTGGGAGATTCAACATCTTGTGAAAGACTTTTGGTGAAAGGGAAATGGGGGAATGATCTTGGAGTTGTATAATTCTCTGGATCATCACGTACTTCTCAACGCACCATGCAACAATGTCTTTGCAGTCAAATACCTCAGGAACACACCTTGCACGAGCAATTTCAGATTCCCAGATTATGTCTTTTTTTTTTTCCAGGAGGAGATGAGTAATATGAATATGCTCTTGACCACTTAAATTTCTGGTCTTCACGACCAAAAATATTCAAAGTATCTCCACAAAATTGTTGTCTAGCTATTGCTGCTGCCATTAGGTTGACATGATTATTTTTCAGCTGAATAATAACTTGAAATAAATTTTTTCGGAGAGATGACAATAATATAATCCTTTGGAAAATGGTGAATTAATGCAATTTAATGAATAATCTCCTCGAGTCTTTCACCATTAATGAAAATCTCTTCGAAGCCTGCACAATTGGTTGTTAGAATTAAACAACATTCAATGCATATTGGAAAAAGCATGAGAATGCAGGGGACATACGAGAGTTGTTTTGAATATGAAGTTTTTTCACGAACTTGCCAACCCAGGAACCTGCCAACTCGCGATTGTGGATGATAAAAAATAAGTTAAAGTGTAGAAAAGTGGTCGGTCGGACTTGCATGCAGAAGAAATAAAATGATTTTAGGGACTCAATACCTGCGACACGTCTGATTGGTTAAAATGAGGATCACAAAGTTTTGGGTGCAAAGTGGAGATCACGAAATTTGGAGGATTAAAGATCGACTCCGCGAACCCGCGAAGTTTTAAAAATGACTAAGTATAATACAATAGGGAGGTCGGTTGGACTAGTGACATAAGAAAATGGATGGGGATGAAGGTCCGCGAACCCACCTACCCGCGAACCCGTCGATTTCTGAAATATGACTAAGTATGGTAACTAGAAAGGGATAGAAGAAGGGAAGAAAGAAAAAAGGGAGGCAAGAGAAAGTATAGAAGAGGGAAAAGAAATGGAAAAAAGAAGTCGGGAAAAAAGAAAGGGGAACGAAATTTCAGAAGAAGGAATTGATCTCAACAACTATCTCGGATAACTTCCTTGTAGATATAGAATGCGACATTAGTGTCCATTTGGTGCACTTTATGTGTAGTGTACTAGAGGTTTTGATAGCGCACAACTAAGAAAGTCTTCTCCTTCAGGACAAAAAACTAACTGTCGTCCGACTCTCTCTAGGCTACTAGTGCAATCATGATCAATAACCAAGAGTAGTGGAATCATGTCCCCTTGTCCTATGCTTACTTGCATTCAATCTAGAATTGGTTCAACAAAAATGTTGTCCAGTTCATTTGGACACCCTCTACACATTGTTATGTCGCCGCTATACTCACTACTGGAACCTAATATTTTCTGCATTTCCTCAATAATTTGTAGGCTAAGGATTGCATCACAAACCTTACTGCCAGGTTACTTATACTAGCGATGTCCAATTCGTGTTGTCCTTGGAATGTGTGAAACTTGCCTTTCATGCTTTCAATGAAAGTTTTCTCCTTCTTCTTATTTAAAAACTCGGATGCAAGGTTCGGTACCTTTGATGAAAGACCTGTAAGGCGCACTATCAAATCAATATCAATGGATACTAGGATGTCTATCCACATATATCCTTCGTGCACACAACTTAACAACATTTTCACACATGCGGTGATCTCCTGGCTTCGTCCAAAATGCGGTATGTCAAGTAGGTTTAGAAGACAAGATTTGTGCAACCCCCTAGCCCATACCTGTGGTTCTATGAAAATCATGTGAGACTTAGAACTAATGAATTTCATTAGGAACTTACTAGATACAAGATCCAAAAACTTATTTTCATTAGTGATATCATGGTTGACATACTTCAGAGATGGTATCAGACCTAACATATCCCCTTCTATTATGACAAATTCTGGGATCGGTGGCTCAACTAATGGATACCTGGTCTCTTTCTGTAAATGGGCGTGTGCCACTGATGAATTTCTTGGCATGATATAATCCCTGGGAAATCATTTGTCTAAAGATGAAGCTTACTATGTTTCTTCAACGACTAGCAGCATTGCAGGCTGGATGCGTGGTTTCTTTGGTATTGAGGCCATTGTTGTTGTTTCCTTAGGTGCCATCTTCCGTTGAGATGTTGGTTTCAACTACTACCTGGTTCTGGAACTTTGTTATGGTCTTCAGCTCTGTAACGTCTCCTTCTTCGGCTTCTTTGTCTGTGTTTCCTTCTATTTAATCTTCTTCTTACCTTCTCTTCTTCTTTACTTACTAACCTAAACTTCTCTTTGTTCGCAACTTCCAACCTCTTTCGTTAACTTGTTTCATACTTTTTCCTATTTTTCCTGTTTTTTCTTTCTTTTTCTATCTTTTCTTTCCTATAGTACACTATGATACAATTTTAAACTGCACGACTCCTATAGTGCGCGAAAGTACGATCATCCCTATACATTTTCAGTCGGCCCCCATTCACTAGTCCTTCCATGACTTTTCCATCCAATTGCTCCAGCTAAACAATGCTTGCGTTAGTCACATATAGGATCGCCTATCTAGTGTGTCATGAACTTTCATGGGTGTTGTAATAACTTGTTGTCATAAAGCACTACTAGATCTCTTGTCTAAAACTTATTCTTCTTGATGTGTCTATCATTCCACACCTTTTCTCGTGCCTTCTGTACTTGTTTATGGAATCCTACAATAAAGTGATCTTCCTCTAGTATTATTAACTGTGATAGCCTTTCTTCTATTGCGTTGGAATCTGTAAGTTCCGTCATTGCCACAATGCACAGACTTAATACAAGAAATTCAATGGGCATGACTGCTTCTTGAACGAATGCTAACTTAAAGGGTGTTTGTCCCGTCAACTTCTTGGATGTACTTTTGTAAGCCTAGAGTGCTGCAGGGATCCTTAAATCCCTGTCATCTCTCCCTGCATTGCACACCTTGGTCAATGCATTTTCTAGTATCTTGTTGAAGGCCTCCACCATTCCATTTTCGTGTGGGTGATATGGAGTGCTCTTTCAATGTTGTATTTGGAAATATTCTGTTAGTGTTACAATTGTCATGTTTAGAAAGTGAGTCCTCTGGTCGCTCATAGGTATTTTGGGACACCCAAACCTTGTAAGTATGTGAACTCAAACAAGAATCGTGCAACTATCTCTGTGCTGCAATCTGTACCGGGTTCTTCTTCTGCCCATCTGGTCAAGTAGTCTGTTGCGGTAATTATGTATTTGGATCCTGTTATTCTTGTTGGTGGGTTAATAGGTCCAAAAAAATCCACTACCCATTTGTTAAATGCTTGTAAGGTAACTTGTATATTCAAGGGCATCTCATCCTTTCGTGAAGGTCTTCCTACTCTCTGACAAATGTCACAACTTTGGCAATATTCCTCTGCGTCCTTATGGAGGGTAGGCCACCATATCCCTATGCAAAATATCTTATGTGGTGTCGCCTTTCCTTCATAATGTCCTCCTACAATTCCATCATGTGCTTCTGCTAAAATAATGGGTCTTTCATGTTCTAGCACACATCGTTGTAGTATCCCATCTATGACTGAGTTATATAATTTTCCTGCGATCAACTGGTAATCAGATGATTTGACCACTAGTTGTTTCTTATGTGATACTGTCATATCAGATGGAGCCACTCATGTGCTTAAGTATTGGACAATTTCTACAAATTGATCGTCTACCATCTTGACTGAAAACAATTGCACACCTAATAAGCTATCGTCTAGGTTTCTCGCATCCTCTCCTGTCAGAACTTGCGACAAATGTTTTGGTGTTGTAGTCAGTTTTCCTAGCTTCATGATAACTTACAAATCATACTCTTGGAACAATAACAACCATATGCAAATCCTCTCTCCCAACACTAGTTTTTTCACTAAATATATGAGTGCATATGGTTTGTATACATATTTAAGTGGGATCCCAACATGTAATGTGTGAAATTATGCAAAGGATACACCATTGCCAAACCTTCCCTTTCTGTCATCGTGTAGTTTTTCTTAGCAGTTGACAAATTCCTACTAGAAAATGCAATCAGATGACCTAACTTGCTTTCCCCTGGCTTTTCTAACACTACGTCGAGTGCTATTGATGATGCATCCACATGGACGTGAAACTCTTTCTACCAATCTGGGAATACTAGAATGGGTGCAATTACTAACTTTTGTTTCAATAAATTCAGACCTTTCTGACAGTCTTCGTTCCACTGAAACTTAGCTTCTTTCTTTAGTAACTTCTCCATTCGGGCTATAATCTGTAGATAAACTTTAATAAATTTCCAGTAGTAACCTGTATGACCTAATGTTGTTCTCAATTGTCACACTGATTTAGGTGGTGGAAAATTAAAAATTATTATATCTTGGCCAGATAAACTAACAAACCTTGCTTGCATACTACATGGCCTAACAATATCCCAAACAGTGCGCTGAAAATACATTTTTTCAAATTTAACGAAATTTGATATTGTCTACATCGATCAAGCATCAACCTTAGAGTTTCTATGTGATATTTCAACATGATAAAGACATTCGATTCATCTATGTATACTTCAAGAAACTGATGAATAAACTCCTTAAATGTTGTGACAACTACTCTAGAAAACACAACAGGTGCATTCTTTAACCCAAACAACATCACTGTGTACTAGAAGCTTCCCCACTCCATCGAAAATGTCATCTTGTGTCTATATTCCGGTGAAATTTTTGTCTGATGGTATCCTGAAAATTCATCGGTGAACGAATAGGCCTATTGTCCTCCTACGTTTTCCAATACTTCATCTGTAAAGGGGGGCGGGAATGGGTCATGCAAGCATGCATCATTCAATTTTTTCAAGTCTACACAAATTCTAATACCACCACCTTCTTATCTTGAACCACCATCGAACTTATCCAGTCAGATTTTGCGACTGGATCAATTATACCAGCTTTTATCATCCTCTCAAGTTCTGCTTTCACTTTTTCCTTATACTTTGGATTTAACCTGTAAGGCCTCTCTTTCATCGGTTTATCATATGGTTTTAGCAGAATCCTCATCTATGCTAATTCTCCATATACCCCTTCATCTATGAAAAGGTGGTTGGAAAAAGATCTTGATACTCATGCAATAATTCTGTGATCTTTTTGATGCAGTGCCCCTACCTCAGCAGGGTCTGCTGACCTCCCGGTCTCTGGATCTTCTCAATCTTCGAGCTGGAACAACTCTTCGATTCTTTGCTGGAATATTCAAGAGTTATCCACAGGTCCTTCTCACGAAACTCCATTGTGTGAACAAGAATGAGGCACAAGTTTCTCTCATGCGACCATGGGCTGTGACCATGAGCCTAATCCAAAAGGCATTTCGCGATTTCGCATGTCGGTTCTTTAAAGGTGAGTCACCCCGACTCTCCCGACCTCTGAAACCTCAATAGGAGCCTAGCGTGTACTAGCCCCTCCCTCATCTTCCCTCAATGTGACCTCCTATCATGACCTGGGGCTCAAATCTCAAGCACGTCAGGATTTCACGTATTGGGAATTCCCAATATGACTAAATCTATGGTCCACGATCTCCCCTCAATCGACGGCTACGATTAAGTCGTGATTTCACGTTTTGTGACTTTGGAGGTTGGTTCACCTCTATTCTCCCGATCCCTGATTTCCTGATATTTGTGAGCATCATATCAATGTCTCATGACTCTCTTCAATTGACAACTGCGATCAAGTCGCGATTTCGCATTTCGCGGCTTTGGGAGCCCCCTTGATCAGAATCTGGACCAGGGGTCAAAATTTAGCCGAAAGTCAAAGTTCTTGGAACTACCTCAAAATGAACAGGTGCGTAGCCCTCGTTGTCATGAACCCAACGCAACTCGAACGGGTTCAAATGGACATCGGATGAGTGAGATATCGCGATCTGTTCGATTTTCCAAACAGGCAAAAAAAACGCTGACTGGACAGTCCGTACAACTGACGTGGCAGGGGCCGTATAGCTGATGTTGCATGTTCGTATGCTGAGGTGGAAGTTGATGATGTGAAAATCATTTATTTTCATATGTGGACGAATCTTGTTTCGGCATGTGGCATCATTGTAGCAAATGGTTTGGTGCCACGTGGCCTAGGCATGGGCTGCCACATGGCACCTTTGTATATGGTGTAGTTCAAAATATTGTGGAGTCCATGGGGATCGAACCCTGGACCTCCCCCACTGTGACAGAGTTTTGGCAATGGCCGCCCAACCGGCGCACCATGCATTGTTACTTATTATGTATACCATTTTATATATATTTAAGTTTGATTTAATTAAAAGTCGGACGGAGGTCGGGCTGGGGCTTAGCCCCAACCCCCGGTTTCAATGCGCCTACCATATGACCATACCTCATGGATTTTGCATGGGATTCGCGCAAGAATTTTGAACACATATACCCACGCGCTTGGACACTTGTCCATTACCCATACGACTTTAAACTTGGCCCTTTTTGGTGCACGGGGACGTGGTCACATGGCCCATGCGCCCAATGCCTATGCGGTTTGGGGGCCTTAATTCCGTTAACCGTTCTACAGTTGCACCCATTTTGCAGTTATGTGCAGGTTCTAGGTTTTAGCATGGAAATGAGCACGGGTGCTAGGTTGGACGCACAGAGGTGCATTTTGGCGAACCAGAGACAACAAGCTTGAAGGAGGAAAATGGCAGGAGGCCTATCTTCTTCATTTTTTGGCCAAATGAGGTGCCAAAAAATCCCGTCTAGGGGTTTTTGGATGTTATGAATCCATTGGCACTATTTTCAAAGGAATTTGAAGACTTCTTTTGTAGGTTTTTCACCATTGAAGTTTCAGAGAGCTCTAGGGAGCTTGAAGCCCCCATTGATGGAGGCCATGCTCAGATGAGCCCAAGTCTGTTTTCTGTGACTGAATAGTCATTTTTGACTAATTGTTATGCTATGAACACATTGGGATAGGTTTCAGATCCATTCGAGGACTTTTACAAGTGTTTTTTCCACAAGGAAGCTCAGGGAAGCTCAAGGCCACATGTAGAAGAGGTCATGCCCAGATGAGCCATGATCCGTTTTCAGAGTTCTATTAGTCAATTTTGGGGTTTTTATGTATTCTAAACCCAATGGTACAGTCAATAAATCTATTGGAGTTGAGAAGTAACTTGTAAAAGAATCTTTGAAAAACTAATCCCAGAGAGCCTAGTCCATTGATGGAGGCTCAAGGAGATGTAGCCCAGTTGGGGGTGAACTCCTTTATCATCTTGTTATTGATGTGAGTTTGATGGTTTATTTGCTGCAAGTTATGTTTGTTGTGTATTTATTTAAAATACATATTTAACCATTAAAAAATTCCTCACACATAAACATTTAAAAGAAGCATGAACTTGACACATAAAACTTCGTGCATAACTAAGACATTGAGCAAGGTCTTGAAAAGTTTATTTTAATGGAATAGAGGGTGCTTGCATAGCATAACAAGTCAGACCCCTATTTCAGATCAAGTGGTATCAGAGCATAGTTTTTTCTCATGTGATTGCCATTGATAGGTAGAGATTTCGCTGTTAGAATTATTGTGCAAGTTTTGT
>SNQJ01S0222742.1:2567-14926 GCA_010110895.2 Picea sitchensis
TTGATACTGATTCACCCCCCTCTCAGTATCAACATTTGGTGGCCCTGTAAATGGGCATTTTCTTAAAAGTTCTTTGTTTGAGCCATGAATGGCTCTCATGTCTTTGTAAATATTGTTTTTCTTTTATTTTTAGTTTTATAGGTAACTCCATAACCCAACAGTAAGGCACTGAAGGTGCAAAAGAGTTCTTAGAGACTCGCAGGGAGGTCTATATCCCCCATGGAGCCTAATGTTAGCACGCATTATTGATCGGGGGTGTTTTCCCTAGGAAATGGAATTTTTGGAAAAAGAAATGAAGTAAAGTGGGCAAAAACCCACAAAAAGGATCTTAGCCTAAGTCTGCCAGGGTTGATGTGATGGTTTGGCGCGATGTGATAAGATGCGCGCATTTCTGGGTGGTTGGTTGATCCAGGAGGCTCCCTAGGCTCAGAAAATGCTCAAAAATGAAAGTTCTCTAAATTGAGTGAAACCAATTCCATTGTGACCGAATCATTGCTCTAATTCTGGCCATATATTTACTTTCTCAAACGGGCTCCGTATGCGAGAGTTATCGCACTCTGACCATTTTCTCAAACAGCTAAAAAGCCAAAGGTCAACTGGAAAAAAGTCAATGCCGACATCAGCATGACATCACCAAAGCTAATTAATGATGCTGATGTGGCAGAGAAATGTGGTAGCACTGCAGCAGTTGATTAGGTAGATGATAGATCCAATCAGAATTGGACATGTGGTATGTGATTTGGGCAAATGTGGTGGTGCCACGTGGCCCAGGTATGGGCAGCCACATGGCACTTAGTCGGCAATCGAATGGAAAGTTTAAAAATATGTTTTGGGGTTTATGAAAATGGAACCCACAACCAATGACCTAGCCAACGCTTTGGAAGAGATATATTACCAACACGCCCATGTGTTACTTGTATTATGAAATACATTTTAATATATATATGTTACAATGTTTTGTAAAGTAGAGGAAAGGAGGTGGCTGGGGATAAGCCCCAGCCCATGGTTATATTGCAATATGTGACCACCAAAAGGGCGTGGGTGCCTCACCTAACCACCAGAGTGCATTTAAAGAGGAGGTTCCATGATATGTGCTCCAAAACCAGGTGCTAGCGCGATTTAAGGGGCCAGCGCTTAGCCCTTTGGGCTAGCACTTGGCCAAATATAGTGCATGTGACCATATATTGAGGGCGCGCACCTTTTATTTGGGGGATTAACCATATAATAAGGTTTAAAAGTTGTTTTTTACCTTGTTAATGTATTTTTAATTGATTTGGCCTGATATTTGGGCCAGAATTGGTTTTTTGGGGGATTTCTTGGCCATTTGGAGGGGGATTTGATCCCAGAAAGAGGCTAGATCTTCAAGGGAAGTTGGAATTCCTCATATGGGCCTGAAAACTATAAAAACAAGGTTTTTTGAAGCTTGAGGGACAACCTTTTGATGCAAGGATTTGAAGGAGCAACTTGTAATTTTTGGCCTTTTCTCATATTTTGAGAGGCATTTTTGTCATGTTTGTGAGAGGAGTTTAATGAGGCATGTATGAATCTGAGAAAGGAGGTCTTGCACAGTAGATATGAAGCATGTTATCTAACAGCAAAGAGCCTATGTAAGAGAACTTTGAGCATTTTAAAGAGCAATAAATAGGTCCTCCACTTGAAAGCGGGCCTAGAGACGTAGCCAACGATTGGTGAACTTCGTTAACAAGTTCTTGTCTCTATTTCTCTTTCTATTTTGTTGTTCTCTTCTCTTCATTTGCAACATGATTATTAATGGTTGATCTCTTTAAATCATTAATGAGCATTAAGTAAAAGTCACATTTGATATTCCGTAAAACAAGATAATAATTTTATGTATTTCTCATTCTTATCGATCTGATGCATAAAGTACATTAAACTAACTTGAAATTTATCAGTAATACCTTCATTTTTGGATCACCGATATCTGCATGCTCATATCTACGGTCTGTGGTCCATATCGTACCCCCCCGCCCGACGTTCTACCTTTAACAAGGGGGGGGGAGGGGTCTGAGCAAGCGGTTTCCCCGCGCGAGCCCCCCACTTTCGTGGTGCCTCCTTGTTAACTCGGACCCCCGCCCCCACTCAATTTCACTTACTACTCCCCCCCCNCTCTCCCGACACCTGTCTCCCACTCAGCATCCCTCCTCTTCCTATCCCATCTCTCGCTCTCGTTGTCCCTCTCATCTCCCTACACCTGTTCCCCACTCCCGCTCCATGTCATCTTCTTCGATGTTGTCATGTTTCCCTCCTGACCACTCACGTCCTCCCTCTTCGCCTCATCACCTCGGCTCCTGATTATTTGTGCTCGTGTGTCTCCCAGTCACCGCTTTGTCGCCACACCTTTCCTCCTGGTCAGCATCCATTCATCACTTCGTGTCAATTTCTTCAGCCATCGCATCAGCTTCCAGATCCATCTGCCAAGCCTCTCCCACAAGATTCCAACTCAGATCTAGACAGAAAAGATGCTGGGAGAGACTGCCATGTCCTACAAGTGCAGATTTGACTTGGGCCTTCCTGATCCCGAGAAAAGAAGTTAATGAAGCAGGTGGAGGTGGTTGAACATTGTTTCCTCCATAAATGGAAAGCCCGAAAATGACTGTCAGCAAGTCATCTCATTTGCAGAACCTTCCTGAAACATGATTGCATCTAACAAAAGCTCACGTCTGACAGAAGACTACATGCTCAGTCTACTAGAGAACATGTAGACGTAATGCCTCCAATGCAAAGACCCGGGCACACTTCTGTTGTTTTACTTTGAGTATATAGGAGTCTTCCTCATATTTTGTTAGTGTCGATGGTTGAGCTAGGATCCCGTGTTGTAAAGTTTTGATGAAGCTCAGGTTCTTTGTTATGTAATGAGATTTGAGACTTCTTGTTTAATGAAAGTCAACTTCTTTTTCCACTCTTTTTTCATGAATGTTCATGATTGAAGGATTCACATGAATTGTTGTGACTGTGTTACAATGGAGGTTTGATTGCAGTGTTGTTATAGCATTTTTAGTCTCTTGAATATTTGGGTCCAAGAGGATCTTGTTCTTGAAGTTTTTCCTCCTTAGGCTGTTGGAAGACTTGATGTCCATAGCAGACCTCTACATTCCCTTTACCATTTCTTCCCCCTACTCACCCTTTACTACAACCTACTGACTGAAGTTGAATCAATACCTCACTTGTTCATGCATTGCCTGGTCCGGTTTTCTCAGTTAAAGCGATATTCTCTTGAGTCTACACCCATTCGACCCCCTTTAATTTATTCATTATGACATACAAACTAATGGGTACTGGGCTTACCTCTGCTGCAATCCAGGGGTGACTTCTAGTGCTAACACACAGGATATGTATGATCATCCGATTGGCGACCTCAGTTTGGCCATCTGTTTGGGGGTGGAAGGCAGTGGATTTTGTGAGCTTGGTATTCAGCAGTGACCAGAGGCTCGACCAGAATGTGCTGAGGAAATGACTATCCCGATCTGAGACAATGGTTTGTGGGATACCAAAGTGTACTCAGACGCGTTCAAAGAATAGCTTAGCAGTGGTCTCTGCAGTGATGTTCTTCTTACAGGCGGCCATAATCGCCATCTTGGAAAATCGATCAACAACCACAAAAACACAGTCACTTCCCCTCTTGGTGGACATGAGGCCCGACATGTAGTCCATTGACATGGATTCCCACGGCTTGTCAGGAGTAGGCAGAGGGGTGTACAGGCCCTGTTTCTTAGCAGTCGGTTTGGCAATAGCGCAGGCGATGCAGGACCTGATATACTTGTTGACATCTTGTCGAAGTTTCAGCCAGTAGAAATGTTTCTGCAGCACTGCCACTGTATTTTCGATGCCAAAGTGTCCTGCCACCTGACTGTAGTGAGATTCCCAAATCAGCTTCGCGTTCTCGCTTGATGGAATGCAGAGATGGCCCAGACGGCACAACATCTCGTCCTGAAGATGGAAATTAGAAACCACTGATTTTNCCAGCATTTGGTAGGTGGTGGAGAAGTCAAGGTCTGTCTCATAGAGGTGGGGCCATCCGGAGGTCTCATGGTTGCAAGAGTCTAGAACCATGGTAAGTGCGACAACTGGAGGACAGCTGAGGAAATTAGCAACTCAGTTGGTACTTCCTGTTTTATACTTGATGTTGAGGTGGAACTGTTGTAAGTATGTGGACCACTTCTGATGGCGGTCATTCTACAATTTTCCTTGGTACTGCATGAACTGTAGTGGCTTGTGATTAGTGTGGATGACTGTCTCCTTCCCTAGAATGTAATGTCTCCATTGGTGGCAAGATTTCACAATGGAGTACATTTATTTGTCGTAAGTAGGTACTTATGGACAGCATCTGATAGTGTCTCACTATGATACACCACGGGGTGGTCATGTTGAGTGAGAATGGTGCCCACAGTGTAGTCTGAAGCATCTGTCTCGATCTCAAAGGGATGTTGTAGGTCCTGTAATGAAATTTCTGGGGATGAGCACAAACGTTGCTTCAATTCATTGAAGGCTTATTATTTGGACAGGCCCCACACAAATTTTTCCTTATCGCCACCCCTGGTTACTTGGATGAGGGCCCATGCGATATGAGAGAATCCTAAGATGAACCTGCGATAGAAATTGGCGAGGCCTAAGAAGCTCTGAAGCTCGGTGAGTGTGGTTGGGGCTGGCCAGTCACGGATGGCCTAGATCTTGGCTGGATCCACATGCACACTATGTTGATAAATGATGTATCCTAAGTAATGGACCTTTTCCATGCCGAAGGAGCATTTTTCCAAGTTTGCATATAGTTTGTGTTGTCACAGAGTATGCAGAACCTGTTGAATATGTTGCAAGTGTTCCACCCAAGTATTGTTGTAGATGAGGATGTCATCTAGATACACCACTACAAAATAATTGGTGAAAGGTTGCGGGATATCGTCCATCAACCTCATAAAATTTGTTGGAGCATTTGTCAAACCAAAGGGCATGACCAACCATTCAAAAGACCTTCTTTTGACTTGAAGGCAATCTTCCATACATCTGTCAGTTCTATTGGGACCTGGTGGTAGCCAGACTTCAAATCAATCTTACTGAAGTATTTGGCCCCCATGATCTTATCAATGAGGACGTCGATTCTGGGAATCGGGTACCGGTTCCAGACTGTGATTTTATTCAGGGCTCGATAATCAATGTAGAGTCACCAGGCCCTGTCTTTCTTCTGCACCAGTACGATTGGGCTCCCACAAGGCGATGATTTGGGAAGGATGTGCCCCTTATGGAGAAGGTCTTGGATCTGCCTCTTGATCTCCTCATTTTATAACAGAGAGCAGTGGTAGACTGGCCCATTGGGTAGCAGTGCGCCTGGGGTCAGTCGATGGGATGGTTGACCTGGCAGTGCAGGAGGTACCCCGGTAGGAGAGGAGAAGATATCTGATTATTCTTCCATGACCTTATCCACTTGCTTATGTTGTGTGGAGAGATCGGTCGCGGAGGCCCTGGATGTGGCTGCGATCTTTCGCTTACTCTGAGAGCCAATCACGAAGAAGACAAATTTCTCGGTCTGAGAGATGACCTTCATGCATTGCTTGGCAGAGATCAAGGAAATAGCACTAGGAGGGACTACCTCAAGTATCATGTACAATTTCCCATTCAAAGTAATAATAATAGTACGAGGCCTAGACTCATATACAGCATGACATTTCCATAAATAAGGTTGGCCCAAAATAACATTACAAACTTTGAGAGGAGCAACATCACACAATACCTCATCTTTGAAGGGCTTGATGTTGTACGACAGTCGACACTGTTGACTGACGCAAAGATCGCTTCCTTGGCAGAGCCATCCAATGGTGTAGGGTTATGGGTGCGGCATTGTCGACAGGGCCATCCACTTGATGACCTCTGCTGAGATGAGGTTCTTCTGGCTATCGCTATCAATGATGAAGTGCAACGGGGTGCCTTTTACCCACATTTGTGAATGGAAAAGGCACTCGCCTTCTTTTGGCTCATCTGGTTCACCAGGCTGGAGCTTGGTGGTAGCAATGGTGGACCTAGGTTCTGCATCAATGATTTGTCTTCCCCTTTCTGGTTCTGACTCAGAGTCAGAACCCGCATCTGATTCAGAGGATTTCACTTCAGCCACCAGCGACTGCTTTGAGTGGCAATCAACAGTGTTATGCCAAGGGCTCTTATGGAAGTCGCACCACTTCCCGGTATCCTTCTTTGTCTTTTCGGTGTCCTTATTTGCTTGCGGCTTGGATTGGTTGTCCTAATACTATCCATATTTTCTTTGTCCTTTTTTCTATAGGTTAAGGCCACCCTTTCCTGGTTTTTTGTGTGAGGGATTCCGAGGCCCAAATTGTCGCGTCTTTTGTTTGAGCTTCTGCTCGATTTTGACGGCATATCGATAGGCCGCACCCAAGGACGATATGTCCAGAAATTCTGTTTCGATCTATATGTATCTATGCAGATCACTGCGATACTTGAGCACCAGATGTCACTCTGAATCTTTGATACCCAGCTTGGTGCATAGGGTATGGAAGATATTTGTGAAATCTGGCACTGCTTGGTCTCTTTCTTGCCGCAGTGTGGTCCATTTGGTATACAAGTCGTCATAACTTCTGACAGGGTAGTATTGTTCTTTAATAGCATCCCTGACGGATTCCCAGGTGAGTGTGACTGTAAATAATGAGTGTTCCTTTGTTTCCTTTTTCTCACATGAAGTTTCCCACCAATCTTTGACATGGGGAACGGCTTTGAGGAGTGCAAAAGTAATTTTTTCTCTATTTGAAAAGTTATGAACACAAAAATACCCCTCTATTAGATTCAACCACTTGTCTACAGCATCTGCATCTATCTAGCCTTCAAATATAGGAATATCGAAGTTGATTTGTACCTTGAAGGGGGCGGCGCCTCCGCTTGAGGAAGATGCCTCGTCTGTTGGTAGCCACTGAAGGATTTGTGTGAAACTGTCCATCATCTCGTTCCTCTGTTGCGTGAGGGCTTCCTCAAAAAACATTTTTAAAGGATCTCATGTCCCATCATCTTTATTTTCTCCTGCCATGAGAGGTGATTTGGGCGTGTGAGAGATTTTGTCCTCAAGAGAAACAATCTCGAGACCCAATTCTTTGTACTCTGACCTCGTTGGGGACATGCATTAAGATGACAAGGAGAAGACCGCTCTGATACCACTGATCCAGATTTTATGAGAAAAACGAAATGAATACATATTATTAAAAGATGCTTAACACAGAATAACAGAGATACAATAAAACTGGTTTTCTATTCAATAAGGAAATAAGCTAAAACTATAAAATGCAGCGGAAAACAAGCTTGTTGGAATGGTGGCGGCTTATCTCTGAGAAGAGATGTGACAGATGTGCTCATTCGCAATAATATTATTACAATGAGGCTCTGAAGGCATTTTTTACAATAAACAGGAATGTCAAAAACCCTAGACATCCAAAAACCTAATCCTAGGAGATGAAGCGCCAAAAGTCATGTGGGCCCCGTTTGGGTAAGTTAGTACATCAACTTCCCGGGGTCGTAACTTTTGCATACGATCTTTGTTTTAGATGAATGATAGCCCATTGGAAAGGTCTATCTGAGGACTACACATTTTTCTACAAACCATAAAACTTCCTTTTTGATTGTGGCAATCCATAAAAATTTTGTTTAGGACCTCAAAATGGCCCCGCAAGTCAGGGACCCAAAAACTAGGAAAAACAAAACTACCAAACTAGAAAACTTCCAAAATAAACCAGCTGGAATAGGTGGGAGGCCACCGAAATCCATCTGGATCAATCAAACCCACACTCATAGGCTCCATATCATATCAAAAACCGTTATTGGACTACCTGCAGGGAAAAATCAATTCCACCGATGCCATACAACCCGTTCTAAAACATGCCATCGAGGAATACCACCCTGAGGATCCTGGATTGTTCAACAAAAGTCCCAGGGTAGAGGCAGACGAAAATGGGTCTCCAGAAAACTAGATTAACACCTGAAACCACCCTGGGATTGACTGGATTGAGTTGATTAGGGTTTTGGATAAACCCTTAAAGTACAGAGAAGACCTTCTAGAGTGTAGGAATACGAATTTCTAGCACGTCATTGTGATGGAAAATAAGAGGGATGAAGAGGAAGAATGGGCGATAGAGCTAACTTGCTATGTCATCTTCTCATGGGGCGATAGAGAGTTTTTTGTGGTAGGGTTTTGTACTGTGCACCCCCACAAAAACAATGAGTCGAAGCAATGAGATCAAGTGGTGTGGCACATAGGAGTTTCCAGAGGTTAGCAAGGCAAGCGTAGGTGGAGGAAATAATATGCGAACAGTGTTCTGAATGAGGGATCCAACCATGGTGAATTGGATTCCATAGGATCACCACACTATAGAGCTAAGGTAGAAGGTCCTCTCCTCCAAAAAGTAGATAAGTAGATAAATAGGCATTATAGGAATAGTTTAATATTAACATCAGTGATCTCACTGTCGAAAAGGGAGTGAGTGTAAGATGGGGCAAGGGACATCTGAGATTTATTTCGTCATCTTCTTCTTCGATATCTTTTGAGGTATATTCCTTGGTACATATTACCATAGGTTGTGTTCAGATATTACATCCCTGCTTATATATATCCTCTTCAATGTCAGTATCCTTGACATTATTTCCTCTGGAAGGAGCACAAGTCGACCCTTTAGTCAGGGGACCAGAGAGACCCTTTCCACAAGGTCCTACCTCATTTCTATCACTATGAGACTTATTCAACCCTACCCACATCCCCTTGATCTCTCTAGGCTTGAGAGAATGGACACCAGGCCTTAGCCTCTAAACTCGAGAAGACTGCAATCCCGTGTTTCCCATTGTACTACTACTACCCAATTCGTCAAACCTCACAACATCACTACCTCCAATAAGCCTAATGGAAGTGCCAAAGGACTTCATATTCTTGCTCACCTTTTACCTGTAATGCTCTCTGAGATTCAGTTTTGTTCAAGGTGTTGCTGGAAATATTTGTTCTCTACTATCGCCCATGCTCTACGACCCACCTGCAAATTGAGTTTTGAGGCCGTTGATTTTCATGTTGTAGTAAGTTTTAATCAGTTAGCTCTAGCAAAAATAGGTTAATGACGACAAGAGGATTTGTTCCTAGGACCTCTTACTCTCTCGTCCACATAAAATGGGCGTTATGTGACAGGTATCCAACACTAGCTACTATGTGTTGTCAAAACCCAATACACTTTTATTGTCATGGAGATAGTGGATCAGATCGGTTAAATGTGTATTTCTCGGTGAATATTACATGGAATTTTCCAATGTTTGCACATCTGGTGTTCAGATGACGCAAGTCCTCTCCTTCTTCATCACAACCTCACTGGGTTAATAGTAAAAAGGGTAATGAAGGAAGTTGGTGTTTTTTATGAACATGATTTGTGGATATCCCTTCTCTCTTGCATTGGTTTTGGTTTTTAAAATGAAAAAATTCATAATGATAAGAAATTTGTTGTTTGTCTCATTATATGGCTTAATCCACATCCAAAACAATAGGAAACCATACCTAAACACTCAAGGTAAGAAGGGGAAATAATTTCAGTTGACGTTTAAGCCTCTAGCCTCCCTTTGACCATGCTAGGAGGAACTGGATTCTTCCAAACATATGCCACTTACAATATCCTCTAATAACCATGACTTACCTAGGTCTGACCCAATTCCCTCACGTAAACAGCAAATAGATTTTCCAATCATCAATACTATAGCATTAAAATATCTCTCTGTTATTTATTTTTTTGTAAATAAAGAAAGAGATCCTTGTATTATATCATCATGAGTGTACACCTGTATATCGTTTGGCAGCCACCTGTTCTGCCACATAAGGGAAACCAGAATAGGTGGCTCCAAGCAGTGAAATGTCTATAATGGCAGAGATTTAGTTTACAAAAATTGAACAAAGGCTGAGAATTTCAACAAGAACTTTGTTCCCACTAGCTAGCCTAGGGAAGACTTCATTCAGAGCCTCCATTACTAAGATGGTTACACAACTGTAAAAAAAAGAGTGAAAAGATAATCACTATTCATTCTGAAAATTGTAATTGACAAGAACCAAAGTCGAGGGTGGGTCGTGTCAAGCCTTTGGGGAACCTGGATGTCCATGAGAGGTGTAGATCGGGATGAACTTTTGATTGCAGGTGAGTCATTGTTCTTGTGGTGGGGCATCTGAGAGCGCCTCGAACAACAGATCCAGTCGCTGGTGGATTGTCCTTTGGCCATGCACCTGCTCATCCTGCCGATGTCAAATGTCAAAGAGAAGCTCCAGATGCTCTGCTGCCAGATGATATGTGTAGTGTGAACCTTCCTCACCATTGTCAGTGCCTATGTCTTCCACTGTAATTGGGTTCTACCCATCTCCTGTCAGTTTCTAGCTTGGGGGGATTTCCTCCTCCATTATGCAACCTCCTTCCCATAAGCGAGGCTGAAAGTCATGGGAGGTAGAAGGGCTAGGGAGGCTTGCCTTGGGGGGAGACCCTTCTGTTTTCACCAGGCTCGGGCCTAGTTGTGGAGATGAAGGTGGCTCAACGTCATCCAACTTCTGGCTAGGATGTTGAATTGAGGGTAGTGCCTCCTCTTTGACTGTGTTGAGGATAGTTGGTAAGTGCTAGGGTGGCGGAGGAGAATGCTCAGTGAAGGACGAGGTCTCCGTTTTGGGAATGCAAAGGGGAGACTGAGCTTGAGTCTGGTGCGAGGTAGGCGGGTTCTCCACTTTTGGAATGCGTAGGGTGGACTGAGTGTTGTTGGTAGGTCTGTGGGGGAGGCTAAAATGGGCAATCAAGGCTCGCTGAGAGGATGTCAACCGGTTGTCTCGAGTGATGGCGTTCTTGTTCCTGGTGGAACGCCTTGGCTTGGCTCAATCCCGGGGCATAGTGAGAACCAAGGAGTGAGGGATATTATCATCGGGGGAGGCTCGGAGTTCACACAAGAAGCAGGCAAAGAGGCCAGGAGGGCCGAGAAGCATTGTGCAGAGGTTGTAGCTTGCAAATGACAGGGACAAATGCATGCCTTGGTCATTTTTATTGCCGTTGGGAGCCATTGATTCCCCTCCCATCGCCATTGAAGGATGATGGGATTGGTTTAGGCACCTGGTGCTAGTGGCCTGGTTGGATCGCTCATCTGAGATCTCCTCCAGGCGCACTGAGTTAATATCCCTTATGGTGAGCACCATGGGGAGTTAATTGCTTCGAGGGTAGCGGCTTGGGGTATTAACTCCCCCCCGCCAACTGTCCCTTCCACCTATCCCCCTCCTCTTGCCAAGTGTCACCCCATCCGGGTAATCTCTCTATTATTTTTGGTTGAATGGTGCATTCTACTTTTTACGTGGGAGAGGTGTAAAATTTATATGATGTGGATAAATAAATCTAAGAGGGGAAATTTGGTTTTCGTTGAACCATCCATCTAAAATGAATTCTTATTTGGATGGATTGTTCAGCAAGTATTGATGATCTGCACACATACAGATAATTATATAAAGATACATATTGGCAAAGCATAGGAAAGCACCATTTCTTGACAGAGTTTGGAGAGCAAACCACCATTGAGCATGATTTCTTGGCATGTTTTGTTTCATCCAGATATCGATTTATTGGACGTTATGTCTTCTAGAGGCACTATGTCCACTCTCTTTATTTTTATTATTTTTATTTTTGGTTTGTCCATTGTTCGTTTTTCCCAATTTCTTCCCTTAAACCCCTTCAACCACTGTTATTTTTATTTTTTTGGCAAATAGAAAAATTTGTGGCTGAAATGAGTTCTGGAAAAATGGTTTTTGTACCTATTCTCGGTTGAGATCACCTAATTTTGATGAATTCTATATATGCATCTTGTTATTTTTCAAGTATGATCAGTCCATAATACACCATACCAAGTTTTGGGAAAAAATCCAATTATGCAATTTGATCTACTTAATTTTTATTTTTCAATGCATTTGATTTTATTTATACAACTTTCTTTATCATAAGACATTGAAGACCAACCACCCTTTTTACAAGAAATATCATCATTGTTCAAAAGTAAATTTGCAAAAAATATTTGTTATTATGAGAAACCTATAAGCATGTGTGAAATCATCATTGTTGAAAAGAAAATTTGCATAAAAACATTTGTTATCATGAGGAAGTTCTAAGCATGTGTTGGGAATGATCCTTGTTCCTTATGTTGATAATAATATAAATACTTCCACCAGGATACCAAGTCCGTCGCACGAAATACTAAACATATGGAGTGGATACATGCTGCAAGCTATAATGTGGAAAGCTATATGTCATTCCACATTAAGATTTTCGTTCGGGATTATGAATGTGTAATCTGCATTCTATGTTTTGAAATTTCAT
>SNQJ01S0222743.1:0-14926 GCA_010110895.2 Picea sitchensis
TTGGGGAGTTGGAGCTTCCCTCGGGTTGTAGCCTGAGAAACTAGGGGGTTGTAGACTCCTTCTAGTTATAGTTAGAGAATCGAGGAGTTGGAGATTCCTTTAGGTTGTAGCCTGAGAAACTAGGGGGTTGGAGGCTCCTTCTATTTGCAGCTGGAAAACAAAGGAAGTTGGTGCTTCCAATGAATGTAATTCTTAAATACATATAAGAAAAATCATTCTGTGGTTTTCTCCCGCTTTGGGTTTCCACGTAAAAACACTGGTGTATTGTGTATGTGTATGATTGTTCATTTGTTCATTGTTTATTTACTCTGCAAATATTGGATGATAATTCTACATTGATATAACACTTTCATTTGTGGTTAAAAAGGATTGAATTAATCTTTTATGAATTCACCCCCCCTCTTAGTAATCCAACACCTGGTCTTTGTTCACTTGTTCTTCGTGATTTCTTATCCATACTTTCTTATATTTGATATTAGTGTTCTCTTTCATGGAAGTATCAATCATGTTTCTACAATCACTACCTATTTGTCCATAGTTATAAAATTTGTAACATTTAATGTCACATGGGGCCACATAAGCATTTGTTGGCACAGGGGCAGACCCAGGGTTCAACGCTACAACAACGCACCAACAAAACCCTAGCTACCAGCCCTTTCGACAACACCTGCGAAGCAGATGAAGTCTCACCTGAGGTAGAGGCAGGGGTGGTTGCAAGACTCAGGTGTCTGCAACCTTAGTTGGGACACAAATCTGTGATTATAACACTTAGCAATCACCTAGCATAGATTATTAATCAATATTCAACCCTCATGATACTTCGCAGATAGCACAGAGCATCGCAGTATGTACTTAGATATAAGATAATTCATCACTTAGCCACAACAAAATAGATTAGATTTGGCATATCAAACACTAAGCATCTTACATACCAGATCTAATATTCATTCATATCTCAGAAGCACAAAGCATAAATAGATCCATCTAAACACATAAAAGCACTTAGCAAAGGAAGAGACAAGCACATCAGGTCGAGGCACAAAGCACAACACACATATTTACTGTGTTTCACCCCCACCTTGGGGCTACGTCCACAAAATCTTATTCTTTATTAGCTTCAGTTAATCAGGTTACAGCACAGAGCCATCCAAATCCCTCTCCACATAAGACAGAAGATCTGCATAGCTCGCTAGATCCTTCTTCCTTGCACTACAGCACAAAGCCTTCTACAGTCTCTCACAGGGACTTGCATTCGGCTCTGCAAGTCTTACACAAAATGCACAAAGCCTTGATCACACAGATTCAACCCTTGGAACTTAGCCTACATCACATAGATATATCATCCACTACTTCTCTATATGGCCTAGACATCTATATATACATACAAAATAGGCCTAAGCATGGGTAAATGATCCAGAATCGGATCCAGAAGCCTGACAGGGCTCAAAAAGGCTCAAAACTGAAAGTGCTTGGAATCTGACGAAGCCAGCGCCATTGCGTCTATCTCGTCTTCTTGATTTCGGCCATATATTTACTTCGTCAAACAGGCTCCATATGCGAAAGATATCACATTCTGTCCGAAAACCCAAACAGGCAAAAAAAGGGGATGACTGTACAGTCTGTACAGTGCCACGTGGCAGGCTGACTGTACAGTCCGTACAGTGCCACGTGGCAGGATGACTGTACAGTCTGTATAGCCGTACAGCTGGCGTGGAAACTTATGGGGACGACACATGGCAAGTGACAGAGCACATGATCGGTACAGTTGGACCAGTCAGAAGGTGATACGTGTCACCACTGTAAGGGTGACACGTGGCACAGGCTGACATGGCAGACACGTGGCAAGGCTGACAGAGCAGTGACTGGGCAGGTACGGTGACAGGTGGTAGGCACATGGATGAGTCAGCATTCGACACTTGGCAATTTTTGTTTGGTTGTTGATGTGCCACGTGGCCCAGTCATGGGTTGCCACGTGGTACCTTGTGGTTGGTTCGTGGTTGTGTAAAATTATATGGTCTCTAGCGGGGTTGAACCCCCGACTTCTCCTCCGGGCAACGGACTGGCAGGACCGGGCTAACCACCCGGGCCACTAGTAGTGCTTATTATCTATGCGGAAAATATTATATTTGAATTAGATTGCATTGACATTCGGATGGGGGAAAGGGTTGGGTCTTAGCCCCAGCCCACGGTTCAACATACATCACCACATGACCACGACCGCGGGGAGTTGGCGGATAGGGACTAGCCGCAGATCATGGGGAATCCCACAAGACCCAGACCTAACCAAATGGAAAGGGTTCGAGAGGTTAATCTCATAGTTGTGGTCCTATGTTGATGCCACGGGACCGGGAGTTAGCGCGCATGGGAAGGGCCAGCGCATAGCCAGAGGGGCTAGCGCTCGGCCACATGGCCCCGTATGACCCTGCCAAGGGGGCGCGTGCATAGCCTAAGGATATTATTCCCTAATTTTATACAAAAGTGGGTTTTTGTATATTGTATTTGATTTTATTTGATTTTAATGCCTATTTTTAATGGATTTTCTCCATTATTGGGAAATATTGGGCATTTTTGGAGCCCAAATTTTGAGAGGAAGTTGGGGATGGATAACCAACTTCAGATCTATAAAAACCAGGCCTGTTTGAGGCCATGGAGGACAATCAGAGCAGAGTTATGCTGAAGGGAAGCCAAGCCAAAGCCACTTTTATGCAGGGAAACTATTGAGGAGCAAACGCTTGCGGGCCATTTCTGGGAGCTCCGGACGTCTGTTTTGCGTGTCGTTTTCTTTGCAGGGTTCTAGAGATCTGGAAGAACATGACTAGATTAGTATTGTATCCAATTGGAACTACTGCGATGTACTTTTGAGCGTTTGAACAGAAATAAAGAAGCCTCCCCCACAGAGACAAAAGGCCCGGAGAAGTAAGCAACGTTGTGCCGAACTCCGTTATCAATTCTCTTGTTATGGTTTGTTGTTAATTGTTTCATTTCAGATCTGCAAATGTGTATATGGTTGTCATAATTCCTCCCTTTTCCTCATTCTTTCATTAAGATTCTCAATTGGATAATTAACGCATGCAAAATTAAAACTCAACCATAGTCATTAAAAGATCCTACGGATCATTAAATCCATGGGCCGACATCCCAATCCCATTACATTATCACCAAAAACCCAAAAAGGACCCAAAAAGGGGTCTAGCTTCCACAATTTCCGCTTCGCATTGCGCTCCATCTTTGGCAAGCTGTCGAAGTCCCAAAAACAGTCAAATATGACCAAGTGTTCCTCAAAACTTGGGTAGGGCCAACATCATTTCTTACTTGAACATTTATTTTATAATCCCTGCAATCTGCAACCTAATGTCCAAAATTAGTGCAATAAAAACAATGACCATAAAATAAATTTGCATACCTGGGAGTGAATGATATTCTTTGTGGTGTAGTCCTTCTTAATTTATTCCTTGAGTGATCATGATCATGATTGAAGTTCTTTGTGGCTTGAACATGGATGGTCTTCTTGACAATGTATCTTCAATAGTTTTCTTAGATTCTGGTTGACCATGATTCCTTCCTTTGAGTACTTCTGGATAACTCTTTTTATTTTCTTCATTCTTCTTTTCTATCAAACTAGAGTGCTTCTCTTCATTCTCTATAACTCATGTGGATTGTAATGTTCCCGGCCAATTTTCGGCCAAGAACTGGGGTTTGTATCTCATGTTTTGTGTTTAGTTTTGCAGGTGTCTATTACAGAAGGATGTGTTGGAGTATTTTTATTGAGTTTATTGCATAGAAGACATATTAACAAGTATGGAACACATGATAATGAATTAAACACATAAACAGAGACAACAAGCTTAAGATCTGACCTTTTATTTAGATAGAATAAGTGATCTTCATACATAGATATGGATATCTGGTACAATATAAGAGGTATAGAGACCCTAGGTCTTCCTCCACTAAATATAGCTGATAACAAGATTAATTTATTTCTCTTCTTGAATAGATCCCTTTAGATCCCTGCCGGTACGGCCTGAATGAGCAGATCTGGAGATAGTACGGCCCTAGAATGTTGGATCTGGAACTAGTACGGTCCTAACTGACTGGAAAAGCTCAATATTTCTGCCTCCTAGTGAATGGCCTCCAAATGATCTCAAAATACCCTCAAAATGTATATCAAGGGCTCTAAAGTAGGAATGAAGCAAGTTAGAGTTAAAGCTCTCAAGTTTTCCCTCGGTTATGTGAATATCCTTGGTGGAAGTTATGCCCTCCTTCAAAAATTCATCCTGAGCCAAAATAAAATAATCCAAGGCGATACCATGGATACTAATGCTACAAAAGGATGCTATGACTCTATAAATGACTCTCCAATGGTGTAAAATTGCAGATCTAGACTCCTCCAAGCAGATCGAACCATTTCATTTCCAAGGATGTGCCCTATTGCTAAAAACCCTTTAGATATGTGCACCAACTCCAAGTGTTATCGTGTTGAATACCTTTGACTGGATTAGAATGGTTAGGCAGGGATGTTTCACCTCCTTGACCAAGCTTGAGCCAAGAACAGAGTAATATTTCACCTCCTTCCTGGTTGCTAGGGTTTGTTTTCTCAAAACCCTCAAAAGGTAAGTTGTCTAGCTCAAGAGTGCAAAGTGCAAAATGAATAATGAGAATAGAATGCTAAGAGGTGCACCCTTCTCCTTCTTTTATACCTCCTTTTCTAATTTTCTATTGAGTTGTTTTTTCCACGTGCTAAGGATTTAATTTAATCTTCTTAATCTTTTACCAAAGTCACTTTAATAATAATTCCTTAGTCTTTTACCAAAGTCACTTTAATGATAAAACTTTAGATATTTTTAGTGACAAACCCGCATTTATTTCCCCTTGCTTATCTTGGAACATAGTCTAGAGGGGTAGCTAGACTACTATTTCCCTGATCTCTTGTGTCAATGAGAAGGGGATATTACAGTCTCCCCTACTGGAAATTTCTTGTCCTCAAGCAATCCAGAACCATTATCTTGCACTGTTCTTTCACTTTCCCAAGTATCATCATCTATGGTAAAATATTTCCATTTAACCAAGTATTCTTTAATGGATCTTCTACTTAGTTATTTCACCTTGTTTTCCAAGATCCTTTCCAGTATGCGGTGGAGTTTTCCTTCTTCATCCATAGGTGGTAATGTATCGGTGACTAATACATGTTGGCCTAATGCTTTTTTCAAGCAAGACACATGGAAAACATTGTGGATCTTACTCCCTGGGGGGGATTTCAATTCATAGTCTACTTCTCCAATTCTTATTTGTACTTCATATGGGCCATAGAAGCGGGGTTGTAATTTCTCAGAAGAAATTTTCTTGATATATGCTTGGCTATATGGTTGCAGGCACAAGTATACCAAATCCCCTACCTCAAAGGTAAGATCCACTATTTTCGTGTCTGCATATAGTTTATGTTGGTTCTGCATTCTATGGATATTGTCCTTGAGTTCTCTGATGATGTCCTAGTTAACCTAGATCCACTCCTTGGCCATAGGAGCCTTGCTTTCCCCAAATAAAATCTCTGCAAAAGTAAGAGGATCATAACTGTATAAAGCTTTGAAGGAAGACATGTCAATGGACATGTGGTATGTGGTATTGTAACAGTATTCTCCTAAGTAAAGCCATTTGACCCAAGCTTTTTGTTGTCCTGCTACATAATTTCTGAGGTAACCCTCTATCCATTTGTTGACAATTTCAATTTTCCCATCAGTTTGGGGATCATAGCTAGTGCTAGGAGTCAATTCAGTGCCCACTAGTCTAAAAATATCTTGCCAAAAGATACTCATGAATTTGATGTCTCGGTCACTAACAATTTTCTTAGGTATGTCATGCATCCTGAATATCTCTTTGAAGAACAACTCAGCTACCTGTGATGAATTGTAGTCCATGGAGAGGGAAAAGAAATGATTGAACTTGGTTAATCAATCCACCACTACAAATATGCAGTCCTTACCTTGCGTTCTAGGAAGACCTGTGATGAAATCCATTGAGATACTTTCCCACTTGTTCTCTGGTATTGGAAATGGTTGTAAGATTCCTGTTGGATGAGAGTGTTCATATTTATTATTTTGGCAAGTGGCACATTCCTTGATGTAGTGAAAAACATCTCCTTTGAGTCCTTTCCAAGAGAACCTTTCTCTCACTTCTCTATATGTCTTAAGAAATCCTTGATGGCCCACCATTGGAGCATCATGGAAGGCTTGGAGTACTTTTCCTTTGAATGTAGATCTGGGTACCAAATAAATATTGCCTTTGTAATAAATTATCTAATTTACAACCTTGTACCTGTCATCCTGTAGTTTTCCATCCATCAACTCACATTAAAATATGTTCTTTGAGTATTCTACCAATAATTGTGGTTTCCGATCTATTGATAGTTCTGTCATAGAATAGGCCGAAGGTCTCCTGGATAGTGCATCTGCAACTACATTATTCTTTCCCTTGACATACTCAATATCAAAGTTGTAAGCTTGAATATTGCTTACCCACTTATTTTGTCTCTCGTTCAAGTCCTTCTAGGATAAAAAGTACTTAAGGCTGTTATGATCAGTTCTTACCACAAATTTTTCCCCAACTAAGTACTGTCAGAATTTGGACAAGGCATGCATTATGGCCAGCATCTCCTTATCATAAATTGTATAGAGAAACTTAGGGACTCTCATCTTACGGCTCTCATAGGCAATAGGGTTCCTATTTTTCATAAGGACATCTCCTACTCCTGCACCTAATGCATCACATTCTAATATGAAAGGTTGAGAGAAATTAGGTAGGGAAAGTATCGGACAAGTACTCATGACCTTCTTCATTTTTTCAAACATGACTTGTGCTTCTTCACTCCAACTAAAAGCTCCCTTTTTGGTTAATTCTTTTAGAGGAGCGCAAATTTGGGAGAAGCCCTTGATGAACTTTCTATAGTAGCTACAAATTCCAAGGAACCCTTTGAGTTCTGCAAGTGTCCTTAAGGTAGGCCAATTGATGATAGCTTGTATTTTTTCTTGATGGACATGTACTCCCTTTGCCCCAATGATATTTCCTAGGTACAGAACCTCAGTCATGCCAATCTCACACTTTGACTCTTTATCATATAAATATTGCTCCTCCATGATACCCAAGATTTCATCAACATGTCGTAAGTGATCCTCCCATGTTCAGCTATAGATCAGTAAGTCATCAAAGAAGTCAATAAAATATTTTCTCAGTTGCTTGTTGAAGACATGGTTCATATAGTACTGGAAAGTGGCAGGGGTGTTGGTAAGGTCGAAGGGCATCACAAGGAACTCATAGTGGCCGAAGTGACATCTGAATGCAGTTTTGTGTACATCATGTTCTCTCATTTTGATCTGATGATAGCCTGACCGTAGGTCTATCTTAATAAAGTAGACTACACCATAAAGGTCATCCAACATTTCATCAATCTGGGGAATAGAATATGTGTTCTTAATGGTCCTTTTGTTCAATGATATGTAGTCAATGCACATGTGCATTGTTCCATCCTTTTTCTTAACCAACACAACGGATGATGCGAATGGGCTTGAGCTTGGTCTAATATGTCCCATAGCCAACAATTCCTTGATTGCACTTTCTATCCCGTCCTTGTGCTTCTTGGGGTGCCTATAAGGTGTGGTAATGACTAGTTTTTCTCCTTCTTCCAATTCTATGATGTGCCCAAATCCTCTATCCAGTGGTTGTCCGGGAGGAATAGGATCAAAGACTCTTTTTTGCTTGCTGAGAATTTTTTGTATATCTTGAGGGTATGGTTTGAAGGGTTATTCTTTGGTGTCCAATATAAATCATTCAGTTGTGTAGGCTATCTCCTCTTGCCTGAATATAGCATGCATCTTTTTCGTTGTCACGATTCTAGGAGAATCTTTTGTCATTCCTTTAAGCATAACTCTCTTCCCTTCATCTGTATTGAATGACATCTCCATTGTTTTATAGTTGGTTGTGATAGGCCCCAAAGTTTTGAGTCATTGCACCCCTAAAATGATATTGGTGTCGGGAATGTTTACCACATAGAATTCATGTGTTAATGTGTATCGTCATATAGTCAAGTTCATTTGTGGAATGTACCTGTCATAAGCTATGGTACGGCCCCCTGCTACTTCAACCAAGAATCCTTCAAATTCCATTGTGGCTAGATGTCTCCTCTCTACCATGGCTATATCAATAAAGTTGTGGGAGGTCCCTCCATCTATCAACACAGTTTCCCTTTGCCCTTGAACCACTCCTTTAATTCTAAAGGTGTTGAATTTTGGTATCCCACTCATAGAAGCAATGGTGATCTTTTTATGGATTTTATTTGGTGTCTCATGATCCAGTAGTGCTTCCTCTTCCTCTCTAAGTTTTTTCTGCATAGTATGGATAGCCCCATCATCTTCATCGTCTACCTCCTTCTCATTGTCATATACTACCTCGACATAGTGTATTTTCCCCTTGCCTAAGCATTTATGTCCTAGTTTCCACGGATCCCGGCAAGTGTAACATAGTTGTTTACTCCTTAGATCTCTTATTGTAGCCTCATCTAACTTCCCCTTTCCTCTATCCACTGGTCTAGTTTCATGGCCCCTGTGAACCATGTTTGGTTTAGGTGTGACCCTATTTGTGTTGGCTACCCCTACTAAATCCATGGTACGCTCAATCGCATCATGTAAGGTTATGGGCTTGAAGGCCTTAACCCACCTTTTCACTTGTTCTGTTAGCCCTTCTATGAACAACAGAAGTAACCTTGATTCTGCCACATCTGAAACCATGACTGATACTCTTTGAAACTCTTCAATAAAGGCCTCAGCTGAACTTGTTTGCTTAAGTTGTGTAAGCTCCTTGAAATGACGATCTAGGTCTCCCTTATCAAACATGTCAATGAGCCTTTGAGGGAATTCTTGGTAAGAGGTGATACATCCATGACCCAAGGTGGTTATTCCATGAAACCACCATTCATGTGCCTCACCCATCAGGTACATAGTTGCAAATTTGATAGATTCCATTTCCTCCATAGGGTTCAATTGGAGGTATGCATCCATATTTTGTACCCATGTTGTAACTGGAAGATGATCTGATCCATCAAAAGTGGGTGGCTCCATTTTCCCCGCTTTTCATCCAAGTTCATTTATACCTCTGTAACGCTCCATGGATCTTATTTTCATCTTTAAGTGGAAGTATTCTCTCATAGAGACCTATCTCCTAAATCATGGGCTCATAGTGTTGTATTCCATCTATGTTGTTTCCCATTCTTCTCCCACGCTTTTTGAATCCGATGCATTAGCTTCCCTTCTTTGTGAGTTGAAGAAGGTAGGCATTTATGGCCTAGGGTGGTTTTGCTGAGTGTATGGGAAAGAATAGGCTCTCCCTCATTGGATAAATGCTCCTCCATTTGACCTCTATGTATATATTCTTCATGATTCCCATTGCCTCCACGATATCCACCAACTTCATGATTTCCACCATACAGGGGTGGTTCTTTACCATGCTTCTGCTCCATCAAAAACTGAGAAAGGATTCCCTCATGTTTACTTAGTTCTTCCTATACTGTTATCATTCGATCTTGTCCCCTTTGAAAATTGGTAAGAGATAAGTAGAGCTCAAACTTTCCTAGTGATAAGTGGTTCTGCATTTCAGCCAGAGTATGTTGCATGTTTTCTTGATTGTTCTGAAGTATCTATTTCATTGTATGGGCTACTTTATCTGCCAGAAGTTTGGTTTCTTCTTAGGTAGCATTTTTTGTCTCATGTGTCTCTCCCATGTTGCCTTCCTACTCTTCCTCTTCTGGATTACTTGTCATGGGATGGCCCCCACGGCCTTTTCTTCTGGTCATATTTTTACTTTGCATAGGTTGGCGAAGGAAATCCGCTCTAATACCACTGTAATGTTCCCATCCAAGAACTAGGGTTTGTATATGATGTTTTGTGTTTGGTTTTGCAGGTGGTTATTACAGAAGGATGCGCTGGAGTATTTTGATTGATTTTATTGCATAGAAGACATCTTAACAAGTATGGAACACACGATAATGAAGTAAACACATAAACAGAGACAAAAAGCTTCAGATCTGACCTTTATTTAGATAGAATAGAATATAGTTGATAACAAGATTAATTTCTTTCCCTTCTTGAATAGATCCCTTAAAATCCCTATTGGTACGGTCTGAATGAGAATATCTGGAGATAGTACGGCCTTGGAATGCTGGATCTAGAACTAGTACAGTCCTGGCTGGCTGGAAAAGCTCAATATTTTGGCCTCCTAGTGACTGGCCTCCAAATGATGTCAAAATACCTTCAAACTATATATCAGGCGATCTAGAGTAGGAATGAAGCAAGTTAGAGTTAAACCTCTCAAGTTTTCCCTCAGATCTATGAATATCCTCAATGGAAGTTGCTCCCTCCTTCAGAAATTCGTCCTAAGACAAAATAAAATAATCCAAGGGGATACCTTGGATACCAATTCTGCAAAAGGATGCTATGACTCTATATATGACTCTCCAATGTTGTAAAACCACAGATCTGGACTCCTCCAAGCAAATCGAACCATTTCCTTTCCAAGGATGCGCCCTACTGCTGAAAACCCTTCAGATATGTGCACCAACTCCAAGTGTTCATGATGAATACCTGTGACTAGATTAGAATGGTGAGGGAGGATTCTTTCACCTCCTTGGCCAAGATTGAACCAGGAACAGAGGAATCTTTCACCTCCTTGCTAGTTGCTAGGGTTTGTTTACTCAAAACCCTCAAAACGTAAGTTGTCTAGCTCAAGAGTGCAAAGTGAAAAATTAATAATGAGAATAGAATGCTAAGAGGGGTGCCCTTCTCCTTATTTTATACCTCCTTTTCTAATTTTACATTGAGTTGATTTTTCCACGTGCTAAGGATTTAATTTAATCTTCTTAATCTTTTACCAATCACTTTAATAATAATTCCTTAGTCTTTTACCAAAGTCACTTTAATGATAAAACTTTAGATCTTTTTAGTGACAAACCCACATTTATTTTCCTTTGCTTATCTTTGACTATAGTCTAGAGGGGTAGCTAGACTACTACGTCCTTGATATCTTGTGTCAATGAGAAGGGGATATTACATGGATGTTTATGTCTCTTCAACGTTCTTGTTGAGCTTGACAATTTTACTTCTCAATGTGACAAATTCTTCTTCAAGATTCCCAACCTCTTCTTCTTTCTTCATTATCTGAGACTTTGTGACTTCTTCTGTTCTTTTCACTTCTTCAATATGGATTTTTAATGTGATTATTTATTCTTCAAGTCCTTTCTCTTCTTGACCAAACTCTGCCTTGAGCTGGTTTAGATAGTTATTTCTTTCCTTAAGATGATCTGTCAATATCTTCTCTCTCATTTATGCTTCTTCCTTTTTTGCTACTATGTTGGCTTCTAAATGTTGCTTTGTATATTCAAGATTTTCTTCGATCTTTCTGGCTTCTTCTAGTTGATTTCTTAATTTCTCGATGACCTGTTGGGATTCTTCAAAAATGTGAACACTTTCCTTTTGTTTCATCAATTCTTTCTTGAGTGACTTGTTTTCTTCTCTTTCTTTTCTTAGTTAATCTAAAGCACTAATCAATTATGCTTCATAATTTTCTTCGTTTTCATTTAGTTTTTCTATCTCATTTCCTTCATGACATTCTAATATTTCAAGATGTCCACGTTTTTCACAATTAAAGCAAACAACATACATATGTTGATTATGTACTCTTCATCTTCTGAATCTGTTTGGCATGGTGAATATATTTCTTCTTGATCTGCACCTGCATCTTCTTTGGAATTTTTTGAATCTATGATGGGTGAAGAATATATGTCATGTAACTTATCCCAAAGTTATTTGGATGATGAACATTTATCAACCTTTTCTCTTACCCGATTAGGTAATCCTTCCTAGATAAAATCCATTTTTATTTTGTTATTCTTCTTCAATTCCTTCTTGGTTGCAGTCTTTTCCCTTTTTGAACTATCATATCCTGTAACGACTGATAGCCAAATATAATTCCCCTGTTCCTGTAAAAATACTTTTGTTCTTATGCTCCATATCTCATATTTTAACCCATTCTGACCATTAAACAGTGGTACTCCATTCTTAGAATAATCCATGATCTCCTTCCAGTGGTTAAACTGATTTCTGAAGGAACCTGCTCTGATACCAATTGTTGGATTACTGAGAGGGGGGATGAATCAGTAATAGAGAAATTTAATCGTTTTTAGCCACAAAATGCAAATGTTATATCAATGTAGCATTATCATCCAATAGTTTCAAAGTAAATAAACAATGAACAAATGAGAAATCATATACATGCATAGTACACCAGTGTTTTTACGTGGAAAACCAAAGCGAGATAAAACCACAAAATGTTTTTTCTTATATGTATTTAAGAATTACATTCATTAGAAGTACCAACTTCCTTTGTTTTCCAGCTGCAACTGGAAGGAGGCTCCAACCCATTATTTTATCAGGCTACAACCTAAGGGAATCTCCAACTCCCCAATTCTCTGGCTACAACCACCTAAAAGGGAATTTCCAACTCCCACTCCTTCCTGCTACAACCCCCTATGTTCTTCGACTATAAAAGGAAGGTGGCTACAACAATTGGCCAAGGTTCCCATCCAACTCTCTAAAATATAGATAGAATGATGGAACCACTGCCACACTATCATTGTGAGATATATTGTTGTAAACCTGCACTAACTAACTGGACCAAACAACCTGTAATAACATGTGCCAATAACCTAAGCCAACATGTACAATACATCAACTAGTACCTTAACCTGTATCTACAAACAAATGTATCAACTATGCACCAAACTTGTACAAATAACATGTCACAATAGTTTGTCCAAACAACCTATCACAACAACATGTGTGATCAATCTTATCAACCAAATAAGATCTACTCACCAAGACAACTTTCAAATATATATGCACAATATCACCAAGTTGTGCATCAAACTAAGCATAACACACAACTCATAATCATCACCAAGATCAATATGCTTCTAATAATATACCAATACAAGCATGCTACATCATCCATAAAACCATGTGTGTCAACAATACTACTAACAAGTACATCCAACCATGTACCAAGGTGCATGTACCAATCATGCATCAAATACTCATCAACTATTACTCATTAAGACAAAATCGACATCATCAACTATACACCTCATGTATGCCAACTCATCAATTGCTTGTCTCAAATTCCATAAAATTCAAATTGTACCTCAACAAAAATCCCTATCAATTTCATCATCCAAATATGGGATTTGTAACTCAGAATATATCCGTGTATATGATCACATACCTGCAAACCTTCCTTAACTTTAACAAGAGACTCTAGCATTTTCATCAAACTTTACTTAGTCTCACATGACTAATTTTGATTAGTCAACCCTAACTTATAATTATGTAAATTGTGAATGAATAAATATATGAAAATAGTACACAATGTTATTTAGTGTATTTTATGTAATTTCTCCATGTTTCACTACTTGGAACCCTCCCAAAAAGGAGTTATAGCAAAATGGTACACCTTGTTGAATTCATGGATTTCTCTAGAGAGAGAAATTGTAGACGGCCCTGCATGGAATATTTGTTGTATGAATCTAAAATGGCATATAATAATTAGAGAATGTACCTATAAACCACACATTTGGTCTCATTGAATTTGGATCTATTATGAAGAATTTATGATATGTTTTACTTAAAACACTTGTTTTAGACTAGTTTCAGGACTAGCCACAAACCCTATTTTCCACGGAATGTAACTCCAAAAATACAATGACCCACAAGCTGAACTTTTTATCACATCTACTTGGATATGTTTCATCAATGGCCTCTAGATTTTTATGTCTGAATCATTCTAGAAAAAACTTTATTGCGAAAATGGTGAGATGATCTGTAAATAACATACCTTAGAAAGCATCATCAAAAGAATTTATCCTCCCTTGAATTTTAGCCTTCTTTACTTCACCCTCCCTCTGAAATTTTCCTTAGATATCCTCTGGTTACCTAAATCACTTGTAGATATTCAATATTCTCAAGTGTGATTAAATGAGAGACCCTTGCCTCTTATTTATACTTTTATGTAGCTTCCTCAAGGGGTTACCTTCTAACCATCTTAAACCACTTTCCTTATTTTAGGGCTAACCCACTTTTGACCACTTGTCCACTTAGTAATTTCTACATTAACTTTATTGTTTAAATAATTTATTTTGTATCCACTTTGAGTTGTAGTACACTCGTCACTTCACTTTATTATTTAAATAATTTCTTCTATGCAACCACTTTGACTACTTTGACCTTTTGAGCCTTCTAGATGACTCATGAGGGTTCTCCAGCTTCACATGGACATAACTCTCTAACCGTGAGGAGTTATGTGACGTTCCACATACCACCGGAAATGGCATGACATGTACTATCCATATAGAATAGTTGTACCTTCAAATATATTAAAACTCATACCATTATACATCACACAAACTTGGCTCCATTACCCAAACCTTTGTGCTACCGGAATTCGCTACCGGACTTTCTTCAAGGGTTGACATCAATGACAACCAACCAAAATAATAAACTAATCCATGAGGCTATAAAGGTTTACTAGGAATGCCTCCACTTGATAAAGACTAGAAATTTAAGGGTGATAACTATCAAAGTGGACCCCTCCAAATTATTCGACAAAGTAATTTGTCTCTTTTTACGTCTAATCAACATCCATCATGGATTTAATCATTAGTTTGTAATGTGGGTAATGGGTTGCATCAACTCATTCTCCTTCGTTTTATTTATCAATGGAGCAGCCTCACCCTTTTTAAAACCTAAAATAGGAATAAGGAAAGGATGTCCATTATCCCTTCTCCTTTTTCTTCTAGTAGTAGAAGGTCTCAACATATCGTTCAGGGAAGCCTCAA
>SNQJ01S0222744.1:0-14926 GCA_010110895.2 Picea sitchensis
TTTCCCATTGTACAAATAAGCTTATTACATGGCTTGACCCGAGGGGAAAACATGTTGGCTAAGTGGGGCATGTAAAATAGATAATTGTTTAGAAAATTTTCTTATGTATTTATCTATTTTAAGAAAAGATAATTGAATGGAAACCATATCTTTAGTTTTTTGGGGGGTAAAATGTTCTTCATGTGACTTTTGTTCATATAAGAATCACTTTGAATATCAATTCTTCTTTGTTGAAGCATTTTGTTTTGGTTAAACATCACTTGAGGCATTGGGATAAAATCCTTTGGAGGTTCCAAGGATGGAAGTTGACACTCTTTATGATATCTTCAACATAGTCTCATATTTTTAAGCATGAGTTACACTCATTTTCTAAATGCCTATGTGCCTTTTGGATACCTCATCTCAATAAATGAGTCCTTGCTCAATTTCAAACCAGTCTTCCTTTTCCAAAAATTGAATATTGGGAGAATCTATTCTAACCACTTTTTGGATTTCCCTTATGAATTGAATTGGCACTATCTTATTTCCTATGTGACTCACCAAGATTGAGTTTCTTTATATAAAATTGACAACTTAATGCTTAACTCTTGTGGTTCGAAGGTTTATTTTTCTTAATCTTTTCCTTCCTTTCATCTCCTTCAATAGCATGTTCAATGAATACTATCACAATTCCTTGATTTGATTTGAAATATTTGACTTGGTTTTCTAGTGGTGTTATCTTGTTTTCATACTTTAGTACATCCTTTTCTTTTGATAGAGCATTATCTAAAATGGCATGAGTTATTACTAACCTAACTTGGTTTTCTTAGCATCCAGAACTTCAACTTTTGTTGTATAAATCATAATGTTATAAAGATTTATCTTTCTCTTTCTCTTTATTATTTTTTAACAACATATCACTTTCTTTTGTTATATGTTGTTAGCTCAATATCAACAACATCATCTACTAGATCAACTATATGTGGATTCTTCAATGATAATACATTCTCTAATTTACTCTTGGTTAAAATTCTTTTCTAAATTCTATTTTGCTACTAGTTGTTGCTTCATAGCCTCCTCTTCTTTTTTATTTACTTCAAATGCTTCTCTGATTTTCATCGAGATGGATCTTGGTAACCATCCACCTTTTCCAACTTTGAATCACCATTTTTTTGAGCCTGTGGTTTTGATAAAACCATGATATTGACCATTTAGATGGGGAATGGAATGTAATGCCATCTTCATTTTTTTAATTGAGACATCAAATGATTTCCTAGTGGTCTTATGTACATGCCTACAACATAGCATTAATGCATCGAGAATCCCATTATAACTCCATAGTTAAGAAGCGTTATGGGAGCTAGGAAATGGCTCTTGGGATGGGTGATGAAAACAGAAACCCTAATTGTTTATGCCTATGGAATTTTATAAACTTAGTCCAACTTATCCCACATGGATCATGGGAATTGTTCTCCTCTCACTCTCATATATAATTGAGGTGAAGAGGCCCTTTAAGCATGCAATGGAGTGTAATGTAAATATTGTTTCGAATGAAGCATAACCAACATCTCTTTTCTTTGAGATAGGATACCATTTTTCCATTTTGTGTTCCTTGTTTGTTGTTCTATCTTCATTAATATAAATTGGTTTTCTCTGTATTTTTGTGTTCTCTTCATATTTTTGTGTATTTCATTGTAATATCCTCGGTTTATATTTTTGTTTTCATGTCATTCTCAAAATAGTCAAAATCATGGTATCGAGGCAGGTTGTTCCTTAATGCGTTTCCTGAGCGGTCGTGATGAAATTCGAGGGTATTGAAAGTTGGGTCTCTAGCTTGTTTCACTTGAGGACAATTGCTCTCGCCGACCCAAAGAGACCTCCATGGTGGAAGAAAAGAGATGACAAAAGCGAATCCCTTTCAATATATTTGCTTTCGAGGAAGCTTCGGCGTGCAACGAAGGAGCGAGATGATGGACAACTTCACTCAAATTCTTCGAAGACCACCAATGGTGGCGGTCGAGACATATTTGACAAGAATCCATTTACTTAAGGTGCAACACCTTCAAGGTACAAGTAAATTTTGATATCCCATGGCGAAGGCCAAAATGAATTCTGCGTCTCTATAAAATGGTTGAATCACTGAAGGTTACTCTGTCCAAAACTTTTCATTAGTGAAAAGATCACCTTCAGCTCCTTAAATCCATTAAGCATTTGAGCTTGGCGGTTGGAAGGTTACTGGGAGAGGTACCATGGATGAATCTACACTATTTGGGAGAAGGGTACACACTTGGGCGACCTTTGTAGATTGCCTAAAGGAGGAGTTATACTCTGTCGGAAACTATGATGACCAATACATGAGGATGGACAACTCTGCATGAGGAAAAGAGATCGGATAGTGCAGTACCAACATATTTAATACCTTATGCTCAAATATAGCTATAAAAGACTCCGAGCAACACTTAGTTTTGAAGTAACACGATTAATCTGCCGCAGTTACATCCAAGAGATTGATTTCTTGGACATCTCCTGGGTAGAACTTCTTATCAATCTGCGATCAAAATTGTAGAAATTCAGTAGTGGGTAAGTGGGAGAAGCATAGAAAGAAACTATAACTCACATAATGAAGGGCCGGATCAATGATGAGGAAAACCTCAGAGAGCCGGTCTAGATCTTGGGCAAAGTGTAGCGAAGTCCCCTAGATCTCACCGCTTGAAATGTAGGAAGGTCATCTCTCGGTGGGAAGTTTGTCTTCTTCAGATTCGTCTCGAATGGAGTGGAAATATTGTAGCCATCAACAACCTTCGACCGTCCTCTCCACGTAGAAGAACCAAATGGATAAGTTCATGGAAGAATACAAAGACATCTTCTCTTCACCTCTTGGGAGTACCTCTGTAACTGTCGGTCCAATAATTCCATCGGTCGACCCGGTGCACCACTATGATGGACCCGATCTATCATCGCTCTTTGTTATAAAACTAGGAGATAAAGTGTCATATCCAAGAATTGTTCCACAGGGGGCACATATGATATAACTCATCTCCTTCTCGAAGCATAATTGTGTTGGTGCAGAAGAAAGATGGGACACGACAACTCTACATTGATTCTAGGGCCCTAAATAGAATCCGCAGTCGAGAGCTGGTGCGATTCCATGAATCAGCGATATCCTTGATCAACTCAAGGAGGCAAAATACTTCAATAATATTGATATGAAATGCGGCTACCATGAGGTCCCAATAGAGAAAGATAGATGTATGGAAAGCTTCCTTCAAGTCAAGAAGGTCATTTTGAATGGTTGGTCATGCCCTTTGGTTTGAAAATGCTGACAACTTCCATGAGTATGATGGATGATCTTGCATCCTTTCACCAATTCTTTTGTAGTGAACAATATCCCCGGATCGACATCCTCATCTACAACAAGACCCCAGGTGGAGCACAGCTTACATCAACAGATTTTGCACACTTTGTGGCAATACAAGCTATATACCAACGGAAAAATGCTCCTTCGACATGGACACAGTCCAGTACCTGCGACTACGTATTGATGCACATGGTGTGCATGTGGATCCAACAAGATCAAAGTCATTTGTGACTAGATATCCCCAACCAGCTCAGCGAGATTTGAAGCTTCTTAGGCCTTTCCAATTTTATATCATATAGTTTCGTGTTTGGGATTCTCCATATTATGGGCCCTCGACCAAATAGCGGTGTGAAAACATTTGTGTGGATCCCATCCCAACAACAAACATTTGTTGATCTGAAGCAACACTTGTAATCAGCGGTGCTTTCATTACCCAACCTACAACAACCGTTTCAAATCGAGAAATATGCATTTGATTATGTTGTGGGTGTAGTTCTCCACTTAACACAACCACCTCGCGGCCTATCATAGTGATACACTATCAAATGTTACAGTAAAAGTAAGTACCCTACTTATGACAAATAAAGTTACTCCATTGTGCAAGCATGCCTATCGCCCGATGGAAACATTATGTTTCGGGAAAGGAGAAAATCATCCACACTAATCATATGCCATTGTAGTTCATGCAAACACAGTGAAAAATTGCGAATGACCACCATAAGAAGTGGTTTGCATACTTGTGTAGGCTGTTCCACCTCAACATCAAGTATTATAAAACAAGAAGCACCAAGCCAGAGGTCACTGATTGCCTCAGTCGATCTCGAGTCGTGGAACTCACCATGGTGCTAGACTCTTGTGGCCATGAGACTCGAAGATGGCCCCACCTCTATGAGATAGATCGTGACTTCACCTTCAACACCTACCATATGTTGGGTGCAAGCCACCAATATCCTGCTCAATATTATTAGGGATGGGATGTTGTTGCATCTCATCCATCTATGCATTCCATCAAGAGAGTGAGTGAAGGCGATTTGGGAATCTCTTCTGATCGAGGTGAGTAGGACATTTAGGCATGAAAAGCCCGTGTATTTGATGATGCAACAAAACACTTCTCTTGGGCGAACATTGACGGGATGTCAACAAGTATATTCGGTCATGCACTGCTTGTCCGATCTATTGCCAAGCCGACCACTAAGAAACAAGACATGTACACCCCTACACGCCTACTCTGGCCGAGGTTCTAAGAATCTATCTCAATGGACCCCTTGCGACCACCCAAACAAGCTTGTCCCATGTAGTAAATTTTACGACAAAGCCACTGATTCATTGAGAGGGATCGACATCCTCAACCCGGGTTCAAGATATTTCACCAGTCAATGCCAAGTATAAGCAATGCCATGATCAACATCAGAAATTGCCACCCAAGTTTGACTAGGAGACAAAGTTTAGTTTGCACTTAAGGAAAAATACTTCCTGAGGGGCCTCATTGGAATCTTCATCCACTCCATTATGGGCCTTATACCATCATTAAGACTATGGGTGAAAATGATTTTTGAGCTCAACATTCCCCCCTTCCTTGGCTTGCACCCAATGTTCAATGTGGACCTCCTTTGGCCATATTTTCCACCATTATTGGACACCTGGAGATAGAAGAACAAGCTGACACCAATAGAGCTCAACCACATTCCACATGGAACATGCATCCATTGATAATATCATGGACACAGGTCAAGTTCGCTCACCGACATGCTGTCGACTTTAATGGGTTGCCAAAGCTACGTATCTCCTGTACCAAGCCAAGTGGTTCACCCGAGGGCCAAGAATTTGGAAGAAATTTCCTCGTAATGTTGAGAGACTCAAATGAAATGGAACCATTACTTCCCCTAATGGGGAGGATTTATATGAGATAATATTGACCACCCACCTATTCCAATTGGCTCAAAACAATTTTTGGCAGTTTTGGTAATTTAATATTTTTAACAATTTTAACTTCCATGGCCATTTTGAGGGCCTAAATGACGCTTTTCATGATTAGGAACCTCAAAAATAATGAGAGTCTTTGACTGATCCCCAAAATGAATCTCCTGTCGATACCTTTCGAGATGAGCATAAATTGATTGCCCCAAACAAGATGGTATGCAAAAGTTGCGACCCGGGAAGTTGATGTACTAACTTACCCCAATGGGAGCCCACATGAATTTTGGCCCTTCATCTCCTATGGTTAGGTTTTGGATGTCTATGGTTTTGGCCATTTCATGTTTATTGTAAAGGCCTTGAGCCTCATTGTACTCATCTTCTTGCGAACAAGCATAGCCTTCATATCTCTTCTCAAGAGATGAAGTTGCCACCATTCTAGCAAGCTTGTTTCAGTTTGCATTTTACAATTTCAACATATTTTTTTTGTTAATAGAAGTCAAGTTTTATTGTATGCGTTGTTTGTTATTCATTGTGTGTCTGTGTTAATATTATAAAGCTATGTGTTTTCATTTCATTCTGCTCATAAATCGGGATCAATTAGTGTTTATGAAAGGGTTGTTCTAGAGGCTACGAACAACAATATTTGTGACAATTTGAGGGTTACCCACTCTGGCCTAAGATCCAACTTGAGACCTAAATTAGGGAGATTTTTCCAAACCTCAATAGGGTGCCTTGGCATTGTTTCCTCTCTAAGAACAACTTGAGGAACAACAATTCCCACCTACCATTTCCATTATGGAAAAACAATTGTTATAAAAAACCCACTACATGTCCATGCTTAGCTTTTAGTCCTTGAGACTCCATGCATCTTGATATGTTCTTTACAACCCATGCATCTTGATATGTTCTTTATAACCTCTCTTTTCATTCTTGACCAAAAGTATTACTTTCTCACTTTGCAATGGTCTTTTAGTACCAGTACCATTTTATAAATTCAATACCAACATAAGATCCATCTTAACCCCAGATATATATCAAGTGATAGGATCAAATTTCTATAGGTGTAAACCCTTTTTTTAGTGCAAAACTTGAAAATATTTCACCTTAAGAGATTTGATCTCTCTCACCTCTCATGATAGATCTTAGGTTAAGATAGATCTACATATATGTCATGCTAGATACTACAATAGTAAATGTACTAAAGTAAATAGTAAATACTAAAGTAATAAAAAAATAGTAATAGTAAGCTAAAAATAGTAGCAATTAAATGCTAAAAGTAATAAAAACAACGGTAGAGTAAATACAAATGATAGTAAATGATAAAGTAATAATAAATTAAAGTAATGGTAAATATGATTACTTATAGCAATTTTGTTTTTATTAGTGGGGCTACTTTTAATTGGGCTTTTAATTGAGTAGACTTTAAAATTTTTGAAATCTTTGATTTAACATCATACCCTAATGTGAGGCAACTTCTCCCTATACTAGGTTGTAAAGCGCCTCTCGGTGAAAAAAGTTTCCTCATTGAGAAGTATTATGAACATAGACTTCATTTTTAAACACATAAGGATTTCATCATCTTTTATCTTGTACTCTTCATATTTATGTTGTACATTTTGTGGCTACAATCCTTCCTTTACTTGATGGTAGTGTTCATATTTTACAAGAACTTTAAGAATTCCATTCTTCAAATTTGATTTACACATGCTAATTGTTGTAGAATGCATTGCATATAGCTTTTGGCTGAGTGCATCAACAACCATGCTTCCCTTTAGTGCATCAACAATCATATTCTCCTTTTTCTAGCATAATGTGTTAATGTCAAAATGACACAAAGAAATTCAAACCATATTATTTATGTGTCATTTATGTTTTTATGTTCAAATAAATATTTAAGGCCATGATTATTTATCCTCAATTCAATTCATTTTTTCCTCCATTAAGTAATGCCACTATTTTTTAGCAATAAGGTTCATAACACTATATAAAATATTACAGAGATCGAGCTAAATTTCTTTCGTTGAAAATTTCAATACAACTCCTTTTATTGAAGATTTCAATATTTCTTTAGTCAAAAAGAAATAGATGAACACATTTTTTCAATATTTCTTTAGTAAAAAAACAAAAGATGAACACAAATTATAGTCTTTACAATATTCAACTTAGGCATGTGAGGGGTTTAATAAAGGAATTCATCTCATCCTTTGATTGTCTTTTCTTCATTCCTGTTTACCAACAAATTGAATAAAAAACAAATTACTTTTTAAGAAAATCAACCAATGCACATATTTAATATAATTAGAATTATATTTTTTTGAATCAAAAGAAATAGATGAACAAAATTTATAATCTTTACCATATTCAACTTAGGCATGTGAGGGGTTTAATAAAGGAATTCATCTCATCCTTTGATTATATTTTCTTCATTCATGTGTACCAAGGAATTGCATAAAAAAACAAATTACCTTTTAAGAAAATCAACCACTTACTCATAATACACATATTTAATATAATTAAATGATATAATATTGATAGTATACCTATATGTGGAAAATTATAAAATGAAGCATTTCAAATTTCAAAAGAGGTTTTAATTTTGTGGGAAGAGTATTGCTATTGTTTTAACTAATCACATTTAAAGGCATTAAAATACAAATGAGGTCTAAGGTGGGGTGGGAAAATTTATTAGATAAAATATATATAATATATATGTTTCTCTAATAAATTTCCCTATATATAGGAGTAGAGGTTATTAGAAAAACATGTATATATTTGGTGGTGGTGGGAGTTTATTACATAAAACATATGTAATAAATCCCCCACCTCCTTATATATAGTATATATGTTTTCTCTAATAAATCTCCACAACCCCACCCTATATGTTTTCTCTAATAAAACCCCCCACTATGAGGGTGGTAGTGGAGGGATTTATTAGAGAAAAAATATATGGGGGTGAGGGTGAGGGTGGAGGTGGGAGGGTATTAGAGAAAACATATATATATATATATATATATATTACCACGGATAGTTACACAAAAAATGGTGTTTGATTTTATACATAGCATGGATGCATTGATCTACACTTAGTAGGGGTGGTATCTCTTCCTATCCTCTTAGGGATGGGTTATTTATCAATAGTGGTGGGTTCCACCTCTATGGTGCTCTGTAACGAGTGATATTGATGGGATATTGATGGTGCATATTGATGGTGCTTATGTGTCTCCTAGGGGCTGGTGGGGGTGGGAGGATTTATTAGAGAAAACATATATATAATAGGGTAGGGGTGGGGGAATTTATTAGAGAAAAAATATATAAAAAGAAAAAAAAAAAAAAAATAGAAAACACACACACACACACACACATTTTCTCTAATAAATTCCCCACCACCTCACCCTATTGGACTGATAGAGAAAACCATATATATTATATATGTTTTTCTCCAATAAAGCCCACGACCTCCACCTCCACCCCCCCTATTGCACATTTGTAAACCTTTGTTAACCTTTTATCTACTAAAGACACTTTCCATCACTGTCCTTGGACTGAACTACCCACACCCTATTATAACACATTTATGAAACCTCTATTCCCAACCTTTTATCTACTAAAACTACTTTCCATCCCTATCCTTGGACTAGACTATTTGTATAGGGTGGGAATGGGGATTTATTAGAAAAATTACTATATATATTAAAAATGAAAGGAAGATAGGGATGAAAAGTGGTTTTAATGTAGAAAAACATTAAAATAAAAGTTTCTAATAAATATCAATTATCTTCTGATGGAGATTATATATAAAACATATATAAATGTGTTATATAGGATGGGGGATTTATTAGAGAAAACATATATTATATATGTTCTCTAATAAATCTCTCCACCCTTATCATATATATCTTTTTTTCTAATAATTCTCTACTTCCGCCCTCATAAAGTTAAAGTTATAGAGTGAAAATTTAATAGAAAAGTGGAAGATTTATTAGAAAAAATATAGTAAAAAAACGTTTCATAAATGTGTTATAGAACACTTAGGCTTCAGATTGCATAAGCACATAAATCGAAAGAAGACTGAACATAACTGACAGAATTTCTTCAGATTGCATAAGCACATAAATCCAAAGAAACTGAACATAACTGACACAATTTCTTCTTAATCATTTGCTGAAATATAATGCACAAAAGGCTATCAATGTCATTGCATAAGCACATAAAGCCATCAACATAGCTTACAGAATTTCTTCGTGATCATTTGCTGAAATATAATGCGCAAAAAGCTATCAATATATAATTCCAAATGACATTACATAAAAATCGTAACACAGACAAAAAAATATTTATTTATTATTGCCTCTCATTCTAGGAGTCTACTCTCCTTACTTTGGCATCTTCTCTGCAACTTTCTTCCAGGCAGGACGAGAGGAGATGTCCTCCCACCATGCATTCACATGCTTTCTCGAGGATATCAGATCACCCTTCTTGCAAGCTGTGACGAGGTATTGTGTCCATGGCAGATGTTGCAGATCTGCCAAGCTGAAGAAATCGCCTGCCAAGTACTTGCTCTTTGACAGCCTCTCCTCGTAGATATCCAACACTTTGTTCAGCTTCCCAATATTGATTTCCACAACTGCTTCATCTGTAGCGCCTCCCCTCAATGGGCGGAGGACGGTTTCAAACAAAATAGTCGAAGCAGGGGGAAAGAATGAGTGTCCTTCCACCTCACACCACTGCTCAACCAGGGCTTGCTCTGCCAGAGTGTTTCCCAGGAGATCAGCGCCCTGCCCCTCGTACTATTTGTCCAGTACTTGACGATGGCTCTAGATTCTGTTATTCATGGCCAGGGAAAGACATATTTCTATCAGATCTCCCTATGGAATGGAATATAAAAAAAAAACTCGTAAACTTATGGGTGGGTAGTGAATTACCGAATAAGGTGAGATGCCCATCTTGGATGGTGGGTACTACCCCAAATGGCTGCAGCACAACAAAAAAAACAGCAGAAGGAAAATGTTAATTGTGAACAGAACACTTGATATATGAAAATGAGTAGACTTTTTCTTACATTGAGAGCGAGATATTGGGGTTGCTTGTGAGCACCAGCAGAGAGCTCGACGAGGGCGAAATCGTATTAAACTTCCTTCTCATTCAAACAGCAGAGCACCATAGCGGTGGCCGTGGATATGGGATGGCCGTGTAGCTTGATTACCGCCATTACTAATATCTCTCGTCTTTCTTGCGCACAGAAAAGTTCAAACCTGCGAAACTATTGAATACGGACTGAATGGTAAAGATGAGCAGATACCTGCTTCCTTTTATAGCGTGTGAGAGGCTCTGTTTATGGTGTGTGAACGGAGACCCATGAGAAATGACGCTGCAAGTAGCATCCCATAATTAATGTTTCGGGGTCGGTATGGCCTGGCAGATCGAAACGAGACCATTCTTTTGACGGTTTGTTTTTAAATGTTGGGTGAATCCAGAACTTTTGATCCATTTTTGGATTGGTTTTAAAATGGGGCTGGGAGGCATTACTTATTTGGAGTTATAAAAGGCATAGAACGATGATCCATGCGAAACTCTGATTACCTCTGAAAATTTGGCCGGAATTCCATATTTTTGACTGGAAAGGAAAATTCTAAAGAGAAGATGGTTCCCTAGTTAACTTACTCAGCTAGTCAAATGCATTGCAGTTATTTTTCTCCCTAATTCTCAGGTAATCCTTTGTAAGAGTATCATAAATTATTTCAATAAAAAATATTGTTAAATATAATAATAGTTTTTATTTTTAATATTATTTTATAAAAATATCTACAAGTCTATATTTAGATTAACTCCAAATTTATTATTAAATTTTAGGGATCAAATCTCTTGAGATGTAAACCTTTTCTCTAGTGTGGAGAGAGACTAAATTTTTTTGAAATGCAAAAGTGGGACAAGGGACATGACTAAGTAAAGTCTGGTTTAAATACCCTCCCTCAATTTGAACTTGTGACCTCTTAAGAGGAAACCGTGTTCTTAACCATTAAGACCACTCAAAATTTCAATATATATATATATATATATATATATATATATATATATATATAAAAATATTATATATTTAATTAAGACATTTTGAAAAAATTGATGTTTTCTATATTATTTTTTAAGAAAATAGATAATTTGAAGGTGATATAGCTGGTGGCCTGGTTAAGAACGTGTGTTTCCTCTTAGATCACAAGTTAAATCGAGGGTAGAGGTATGTATACTATGAACTTTACCGACTCAAAGCTTCAGCTAGGTGGAGGGGGTCCTCCCTAATATGAGGGTCTCATACACCAAATTGGTGCTTTACAGGTCAAACCAGCTAGGCGGAAGCCGGGTCCCTTGTCCCACAAACAATGGGGTCTCCACCAAATTGGTGTGTTGGCTTGGCCCATTGACCTTAAAATAGATTATTATTATTATTATTATTATCAGTTAGATTTAGTTATCTTTGTATCATTTGGAGAGTGTTGACGAGTCTCCACCATTGGCACAAAGTTATTAAGGACAAGTGTTTTCCTTATGTAGGTGGCCTATGTTATTTTATAAACTTAGTCAATTTATCCCACATGCATCATGGGAGGTGTTCTCCTCTCACTCTCTCATATATAATTGAGGAGTAAAGGGAGGCCCTTTAAGGATACAATGGAGTGTGATGTAAAGCTTGTTGTTAATGAAGCACCAACCAGCATCTCTTTTTCTTCAGAGATAAGGCTACCCCATTCACGCGGTTTGTGTTCTCACGATGTTTCTATCTTATTCGGTAATGAAGTTGGAGTTTCCTTTGTGTTATGTGTTATCTTCTATATTTTTGGGTTTTACTGACTAGAGACCGAATGGAGGTGTTATTAGTCAGCTAGTAAACTGGTGGGCTCGATTATATGATCCGAGATTTGTAGGATTTATAATGATGACATGCATGGATATGTAGCAGTTTTTGGGTGCCATTCTTTAGGGTTTTTCATATTTTAAATCATATAAAGAGGCGTGTTTTAAGGTCCTAAAGCCTAATGAAAAAATGTGTATTGCGTAATGTAAATGGATGTTGTTGGTCATGTATATGTAAGTTAAATTGGCTACAAAGGTTGTTCTTGCATGTGCAGAGGGTATGATGTTGATTGTGTCTTAAGTGTGCACCAATTTTAGACATGTAATCTTTATTCATAGATGAATAAGACAACAAGAGAACTCTCTAGGAATGTTGGTTTTCGAGTTAAGGGTTTCTAGAGGGTAAATATCCAGTTGCACTCACGTGATGGAACAATGTCATTTATTTCTTGATTAAATTCTTCTTCTCTTCTTCTAGGACTTGTGTGGAAGTGCCCTACATCTCTTGACATGTGGTATCAAAGATTAGGTATGCCGATTAGTGAGTTATCAGAGTGGTGTAATTATTTGGCGAGTACATGAGATCTTGGTCTCCAAATATTGATTCTTAGAACTAAACCATAGATACAAAAGAGTCGTAAATCATAAATTGTGTCAAATAATATCAGAATCTTGAATCTTACTTTCTGTTGTCATCCCCGAGCCTAATTCTTTATTCCGTAGGAAACTGAAAAATGTCAATAACCTTATCGACGTAAATACGAGAACTTGATTATTTCTTACAACCATCAAGATCTCATTTCTACACAACTACTCAGCATCTTGCTCACGCCATACTTGTGTGTATCCTTGTCTTCAATAAGAGAAAAAATTTCCTAGGTATTTCTTTTTCAAGTTATCATAATCCCTAACTCTTGGAAGTCTTGGCCTAACTTCTTGATAGCTTGTTCCCTCACCTCCCACATCCTTGAGAATTAGGTTTACACTTGTCCTCATGGTCAATATTTACCCCTCATTTTTTCTCCTTCTTCACTTTTCCATGGCACACACTTCTATTTGTTTTATTTTTTATATAAAAAAAAAAAAAAAAAAATTTAAAATAAAAACAAAAATAATATTTACACTTGAATATTTACACAGTATGATCACGTTATCCATGGAAATGAGATTGAGAGAGTGTAAGATGAAGAAGATAACAACATCTTTAATTGTTGGTCATAAGATTGAAATTTGTAACTAAAAGGTTGATTAAAAAGATTGGAATTTGTAACTAAAAGGTTGATTAAATAATCCATTCCAGTAGGGTTGACACCCATCGGTGTAACTAGCAACAACCACATTTATGTAAAAAGTGATTGATATATGTTGAACCACTTAATTTTCCATCATTTAAAATTGATGGAGTCTATCAAAGCATATTAACGGCGATCATGCACTAGCAAGGAATAATATACCATTAATATTTTTTTTTTTTTTGTAAATAAGAAGTATTAGTATATTAAGAGCTTTCAAAAACCGAAGCAGAATAGCCAGATACAAAGATGTTCATGCCGTAATTACTGGACCGCCCCAGCCATGGGGAAACCAGTCCAGCCGGCCCAACCAACCCACCAGTCCGATAAGTCATAAGTTTAACCAGTAAAAAGTATTTATACCGTTTATCATCTACGACCTAGACCTGAGGGGACTTGACAAACATAAAAACTTAGACACCTGGCAGGTAGTCGATCCACGTGGCTTGAAGGTCTCCTGGACAAGGATCTTCTTCAATATACGTTGGCTCGTAATCCCACTGCTCGCTATCGCCCTCGTTGCGCGCAGCTACAGCGGTGTCATCCTCGGGCGCTTCCTTCTTCCTGCTTGTGTCTTCTGGACTCGGCACATTGTTCTGACATGCACCTTGATCGACGTCAGGCTCCTTCATTGGACTGGCCTCATCAAGATCCAGGAACAGGGCCTCATGCATGGACGAGAGAACCCAGAGGAAAATCGCCACCTTAACGTCCGTATCCTGTATGCGAAAGTGTAAATCTGCCACCTCGTGCCTGAGTTCAAAAACCAGGTTGTGTAGAACAGACAAGCTTTCTCTGAATTGCGCTCTGTCAAAGGAATCTGGGAAGTGAGGTACTTCCTTCGTAGGTGCTCCTTGTGAAGAAGGGTCGCTACCCAGGTCGCCCTGGGGAGTATGGGAGGGCACGGGGTTAGGAGGAGTCGCTAGAGAGTCTTGACAAAGCCGAAGGAGTGAAATTGACGTGCGTGGAATTATGGCCATGGTACCGAACTGCGAAGCTTGGAGAGAAACAGGAGTAAAATCAGACTGATGACGAGGGGAGGCGTCAACAGAGTTTGAGTCCGGAGGTATGATCGAGGGCCTTCGAGGCTTCCAGGGGGAGCCTCGCCTCGGTCTGCCTCTTGGTCGCGTCATGGGGAGCCTGGTGGAGCTGGCAGAAGGAGCGAAGGTCGACTGGTGGAGGGGAATGGCAAGGGCGAGCTCGCTCCAGAGGAGAAGAACAGGGATAGTCTTAAGTTGCGCATGGATGAGCCATGCATACAACGAACATAGGTGAACCACATCCATAATGAACCAATTCAATCCAAACCACAGCGGGAGGGAAAGGAATTCTGCGTAAATGCAGACTCGTATCGCCATAAACAACATTTATTCTTCGGGTGGGGCGGTGGGCTGTGGCACAAGCCCTTCACGTGGCTCCATGCCACGACGCCCAGTACCTTCGCCCATCTCCTGCCACGTTGACCTCTCTCACACCCCATCCGGGGGATATACCATTAATATATTAACATGTAATTAATGTATTAATTAATTTA